>JANHGB010024004.1:347-11969 GCA_026283785.1 Coracopsis vasa | reverse complement strand
GGCAGCGGCCGGGAGCCGGGCGAGCGCTGCGCAAACCCCTCCTCCCAAACCTGCGCCGTACGCGGGGGGCGGGCGGAGGAGCCGCGGAACCGCGGAAACAGCAGATGCCTTTAACCCTTCTGCTGTCCCGAAGCGCGGGCGCGGCCCCTGCGCGCAGAGGGAGCGTAACGCAGCCCTTAGTACAACAGTTGCTATTCTGAGGGATCTGTACAGCGGCTCAGCTGTAAGCTGGGGGACAATTCCCCTGCCCGGTTCCTGATTCCCTTCTGTGTTAGCCCAGGAGTGGCTCCTCCCGGCGGACACCGACCCCGTTCGGCTCGGTAGTTTCCCGGCCCCTGCTTTTCCCCCATCCTTGACCAGTCCCAGGAGTCCCAAATTACAGCTGGGGGCATTTTTTTTTTCCTTCTTTTCGATGGCCTCCGGCAATAATCTCAGATTTGCCGTAATTGTTTTCGATCTTCAAAAGCTGTCCCCTTCCTTCACTCCCCTGCTCCATCAGCCTGTCACTCAGCCCTTTACACTAGTCCACCCTCTCCTTTCATCCCCTTTTTGACCCTTGTGCAAGAAATGAGTGCGGGGAGATGAGAGAAGCCAGAGAGGAGAACGCACACAGGGTACCAACCGCATCCCTGCTGCTTTCAGCCTCCTCGCAACCCAACGCCCAGCACCTCTCCTGCACCCGAGACTTCCTCTGAATCACCCATGAGGATCTCTACCTGCCACTGCAATGAACATTATAAGCCACAAACTGCTTTGAAAGTCAGTTCAGGCTTCATAAGCAGAGTGATCTAAAGGCATGAAGAAAAGGGGGGAAAAAGTGTATTTAGAAGAGAAGGTGGGACCTACCTTTCCCTGTCCTGGAACCTTGTACCAGGAAGTGCTCTTAAATGGCTGTGCTAAAAATGCAGTGCAAAGAGGGTATTCAGTCTTAACTGTGCCTCCCCTGGGTTTTGAGGGATTAAGTGAAACCCTTATTATGTTTAATTATCTCTAGAGTTGCTCTCTGTGCTTGCTGCCTTGCTTTATGGTTTAATAAACTGCACATCGATATAAACTGAATGACAATTAACATTAGTGCAGGTTGGATCTGCGTTTATGGCTGCTTACAGGTTTGAGCTCGACATGCCTTCGCTCAGATATTTCATTGCCACCATCACCTCTTTCTTAGCATGGCTGCCAGCTCCAAAAGGTAGTTGGGATGTGCCCAGAGCAGTTTGGGAGAGTGGCTGTTCCAGCAGAATGCTGTGATCCAGAGCACAGCTCCGTGTGGGGCTGGGCTGTGTGGGACCAGCTGGTTTGGGCAGCGTTGCAAGGAGCAGCACACCGGCATTTCTCTGGTGCCCAGAGCCAACTGAGCACCTTCAGTGAGCCCCATCCCGAGCAGGCACTAAGTGCCACTGCCCACAGTGCCTTTAGGAATGCTCAGCTCCCTTGTGATAGAGGATGGCCCAAAACAGTAGCTCCTAGAGAGGGCAGGAGCAGCCAGTGCTGTCTTTCCTGAATCCTAGTGAAGGTTTAAGGTAGGACCCAACAACAAAGTAATCTGGAGGAGGCAGACTGTGCTTGAGCTGTGTGTGAAAGAATCCCCTCATGTTATGAAATGTTGTATAAATGTTATGTATTATTTGTGTAATCCCATTCTGATTTAAACAATAGTGGAGACTGCTCAGTAATCCAAAATAAAGTGTAGCACCAAGTGTTTTCCATTTGGGAGTGCCTGTGTCTCCAAGGTCACCTCATAAATCCTGGCACTGTAGCGCAGTGCTGCCAATCTGTGTGGGGTGGAATCACTCTTGAGGGAAATCAGTGCTGAAAATGCTTCCAAATATTTCAAAGGAACATGCATAGAATCATCATCATAACCCATCTGAGCATGCAACATCCTTACAAGCACCAGAGGAAAACATCATCTACCCTCAGCTGGGTGGCAACCAAAAGCAAATAAGATCTGAAAGGTAAACCCATGGAAGCAGTGTGTGCAGGCAGATGGCTTCCCTGAAAAGCCTTTTGGTTGTGCCGCCTTCTCTGCATACAAGTCACCACTGAGTGAACAAGCAAACCAGGTCACCTGCCTTTATTTTTTCTCTTTTTTTCCAAACAAATCCACAAATAAAGCCAAAGGTAGAAAAGTCAGAAATCAAAGACTCTGGTTTAAAATTCAGACGTATTCTATGTAGCAAATAGTTTAAAATACTTCATAAATCTGGCAAGAAAAACTGCCTTGCAGGTTTTTGAGATCACTTGCAACAGTAAAGCTGACACTTTGAATAAAGCCTTACAGCACGACCTTCAGAAGCACGCTGCTGCACAACTATGTCCATGATTGGCAATTGTGATATTCATGCCAGAGCATCACTACCATATTTAGCACAGTAATATTAATTACGTAAACCCAAACTATTTTTAATTCCTGTGAAGGTTGTCACACAAGCATGCAAACAAAGCCAAGCAGAATACAAAACTGGCACCATCCCTAATGCATCTGAAATATCCTGCCTGGTGACTGTGTCTTGGAAGGGTCCGAGGTCCCGGGCTGGCAATACGTCCCATGTGCTATCCGCAGCCAACAGAGAGCAGTAAGCAAAGCAGTGCACAGCCGTGCGGCCCTTCCACAGCAATGTATAGGGGTAAATCAGATGTAGGGTCAGACTGTGATTTATGGATGCTGGACTCACATCCTGAACTTGGCAGAAGCTTCTTTGTTTAGGCTGCAGTTTGCATAAAACTTAGAAAGGGTTTGGGCATCATTTTAGTAATACAATAAGGCTTTGTTAAGAAACTCTACTTTAAATGACTGCTACAAAACATCTCCAAGGTTTACACTGTAGTTTTGTTTGACCTTTAATTAAAATACCAAGACCATCTTTACCAGGTGATGGCTACTCATAAAATCCTTTGAGGGGTTGTGTAAGTCTGGGACTGCTTATATCTCAGTGATACAGAGAGCAATACAGATTACAGGGAATTTCGGAGAAATTTGCCTTTCTTTTTAACCATCCCCAGCCTGACATCAAAGAGTTTCATTTTAGGACAATGCATCAAATACATCATTTTTAAGGAGATACAGTGAGAAAAGAGTAATCAGCATCTGGTGAGAATTATTTGTGATGTGATCTGCAAGTATTCTCAAGTCCACAGATGCACGACAACGCAGATGGTGATATATGTAGGAGAATAAATCTTTTATACAAAGTCGAAGTGATTTTAGTGCTTTGGAAAGGTTGGAGATAGATGGCCTTGGAGACTGATCTCCTACTGGGAAGCAAGGAAGAAACTGGAGCAAAAGCTTGGTGTTTTGCCAGCATAAGCAAGTGCTTGTTTCAGAAATCATTGCTTCGGGGTGCAAAGCAGTTTGCTCCAAACTGATTCAATCTTTGGCCACTCTGGTGAGGTCCCTACCAAAGATGCCAGCTAGTGCCAATTTCAATGAACTATTTTGAAAATGTGGATATTTATCACTAACAAAATGGCTGAGAACCAAAGGTCTAAACCTACAAACTTAATGTCATCAAGTAACCTTCAGATGGCAGCTTCAAAAACTTCACTGCCCAAAGATAAAATAAAGCTTTCAAGGCACAGATTTCTAAAGAAGTCTTAATTTCTTTAGTTTAATACCACATTCTTTAGGTCTGTAAAGACAACAGCAGTTCTGTTTGAATTAAGGAGACGAGGAAAGGACCTCAAAATTATAGCTGAGAAAGTCTTTTGCAGTTTAAAAAGCTCAGCTTAAATAGCAGCTGAGTCCAGAGTCTTTGTGTGCTTTTCATTGGATTTTCTGTACCCAAACTCTCCCTGAGCCTTTATAAAAATTCTTAAGGCTCAGACTTCCTAATAACATTTGATAATAAAGCACAGTTTTATGACTAAATTGTGAAATTCAGGATTTTTGAATGAAAATTATGGAATTCTCAAATGGTAGAAGTATAATTTATAACTCTAAATTTAGGCCTTAGGTTGATAAGCAAAAAAGTTTAACATTAAGAAAAAAAAAAAAAAACAGAATGGAAAAAACTCCAAAACCTCTTGGTATAATGATTATAAATTATTTTTGTCATGATTAAGATTCCAAGGTGACACCCGTTGCTACCTTTTAGTAATTCAAGAAACACAATATAAACCCATCTGCAGTGATTTTTTTTAGACTAGATTTAAAATGCAATAATTTAATTACTTCAGAAATCAAAATAAAAGCTCAGCATATTTTTAAATCACTGCAAAAAAGGAAGTTTCAAATGACACAACCTTAATAATACACACATTAATAATGTTAAAAATAAATACCTTAAAAAAATACACAAAATTCAGAGTGTGTTGCCACGATAAGGTGCTGACATTTATAAATGCCATGTGATTAGCATGTGAAGAAGAGATACACATTCATTGTATGCTAAGACCTATTAATCATCCATCACCTGCTAAACATACGGCATAATGCCCTCCCCATTCTATTTTGAGTTCCTATCAAAGATGGTTGTTGGCGCTGATAACGCAAACTCTTCTTCAGATCCATGTTAGGACTTTTGATAGTAATAACTTTGTGTACCTCCTGTGTACAGCTGGGATCTTGCTAAAGAATACAGTGATCTTTATGACTCAAAATTAAAGATTGGATGAAAGAAGGAGCATCAAGCAATTAACTCATCAACCATGGCGCTGTGATTCTTCTTCCCATGGTCGTTGAGACTTACAGGCACTCTTGTGCATTTTCTGTCATAAATGTTCTACTGCAAACTTTGGTATTTGGCTTCCAGGGAATGAATACGCACTTCAAGCTTTAAGAATTAAACCCTCTAGCTTCAGTCAGTTCCGCTGATTCCAACATACCTCGGCATGATCCTCCATGAGACAAGCTGTGTGACCCAGGGAAAAATGACAGCTTTCCTTCCCAGGGAAGCCTGTGGAGACAGACTTTCCAGGCCAGATAAAATTCCAAGTACCCAGAGAAAAGTTAACTCAAGGCACTTCGTCATTAATGTCATAGGACAAGAATTATCAAATCAGACATGGTCTGTTTTATCTAACATCTTGCCTCAAATCATGCTTGTCATGAGTTATTTCGAGGAAAGGAGTGAGAAATGCCTCCTTCTTCTAGGACACAGAACAAGTGGGCATCCTAAAGCATGATGTTCAGTACTTCCGTGTCATCAGACATCCCGCTCATGAATCTGATTGCCATCAGCATCATTATCATACCGAGGAATGTAAGAACTCTTGTGAACAACTGCCAATAGGAAACTTTTTGCAAGGTACACATTGTATTAACACCACCAAATGCAGGAACTACAATGAATATTTTTGTAATGGCACTTCAGCTTTTAACCTATATCTCCCAGAAACACAAGCAGATCCTTTCATCAGCAAAGCCTCCAATTCCATAGCAGTGTCATGGGCCTGATGTGGTCCTCACACATGCCACAGATGGAGTTTTCACTGATTTACAGGTTTGATGTCATAGATAGCTAACTAAACCTTCTTCAAAATAGGAACCACTCTTCTCAGTAACGAGAATGGAAAGGCCTTTAAGACTTTCCCAAGAATAGGAACCACAGAGACAATTCTGAGCCAGACATAGTCTATTGTTAATGTACAGATAAAGAAGAACAAAAATAGAACTGTATTAATTTCAGCACAGAAATACAGGGGAAAATGTATTTGTGCCAAGGAAAAAGAAAGTATTACAAATTTTTATTTGAAAGATTTCTGTAGAGACCATTAAAAACAACAGAAAGGAGGGGAAAGGAGTAAGGGAAAACATCTCTCTGCAGCATATGAATAACTTTATTCCAGTAATGATAGGGTACAGTTTTATTTGAAGAGTAGTAGCCTGACAGTAATAAAGACAAATACTTTCACAACTGTTAGAAGAATAAAAGCAAAGCTGACTCTTTTTTTTTTTAAATTGAAACAATTATTTTTTCCTATGGACAGTTGGGCATATTCGACAGATAAGTTATTAACTGTCACTTTTGAATTTTAGCTTTATGCAGCACTTACTAAGACACGGAGTCTGCATACATAATTTCCTAAAAGGGATCATATTATTATGGAAGTCATGTTAGCAGTATGTGAACATGCATCTTCCTGTTTAAGTCATTATCTGAAAATAATATCCTGAATTGGATACATCCTGTGGGAGAAAACAAAACCAAACAGCTTTGGCCCAAATGTGCTTAATGATATTTAAGGAAACACAGGAGAGGTTTAACATATATGATGAAACTAGAGGGTTCAAAATGCTGTACTACCCAGATCATGAGACATTAAATGGGTGCTAAGCTTAATTTTACTAATCCACATAACTGTACCTTCCAAACTTGCAAATACCACTGCAAATGCTTTACTTGTGAGAAATTATCACTTTGGAGACTACATTGTGGAGCTGCTGTATAAACCCTAATCAGATCATATTATTAGCATCTTCTGTTGCAGTTGCCTGATGGCAGGTAGGTACTACCTGAAATGTTGAAATTTATTTTGTGAGTAGTTGCAAAAATACGTAGCTCTGTAACCACAGATCTCATCACGAGTAATTCCTGTGCTGCCCCACAAGAAGTTTACTATGTAAGTAAAAGTAACATGTAAAAGTTGATGTAAGAAAACAGAGATCCAAAGACATGAAGTGCTTTGTCCTGTACAGAAAAACAACCAGCTGCTGAATCTTCCTGTTCATACCTCAGCATCTCAGGAACAAGACCCTGCTTGAAGTCACAGATGTTGCTGCCACCTCTCATTGTCTCTTCTCCTTTTTGGGTTACCTGCTGCTTCAGGTGCCTTGCTCAGAGATGCCACTTCTTCCCCAGAAGATGCAGATCTCACTTGTTCCTAATCTTCTCCGGAAGGGACGGACAATAATCCAGAGTTTTTAAATGTCCTGTTTAGATCTTCACTTCAAAAAGCAGCTCAGTGCAAAGAGATCGCTGAACCTATACACGGCCTCATGCATGTCCTCAGAGCTCAGGATCACAACGCTCAAGTGGGTTACAGGGGCTTCAGCCACCAAGTTGCCAGTGCCACCATTTCTGTAGTAGGTAACTCAAGTGTTTCCAAGAATTCTCATTTCTAGAGGTTAATGCAAGTTTGTGGTGTGGTTGATTTCACTTGAGCTGAGCGTTTGTAAGATGAAGTTTTGCTACTGAAATGAAGGCTTCCAGAATGTCTTCAGGTGAAGGAAGCTCATAGAAGCAAAATCTCTTTGCAGCAGCATCAGGGAGTGCACTAAGTGTTAACTGTTTCATGTAAATGGTCCTGAATTTGGCTTTTGTGTATTCTGCAAGCTTTATGGACATTCCTGTAGTGACAGAGTGGCTGACCATTCATGAAAAGGAAAACCAAGAAAAGAATGGTTGAAATCTTTCAAAAGCTGAGTGTGCTTTCGGTTTTGGTTGGTTTTCTTTTTCTGAAGAATGAATATAGCTCTGCCAAAGGAAAGGCGAGTGAACCATTTGAAACCCTAAGGAAATGCTTACTCCTTCCTTTGCAATGCTGGGATGTTCCACTAAGGCTTACATTATTAAGAGTCTTCCAATGGATTTATGAACAGAAGATTACATTCTTAATGCTGCTTCTCAGAAACTGAGTGAATAATTCAAGGCACACCAATATACTGCAAAAAAAAGAAAAGTATCTCACAGCTTGGTATCTTACAAAGAAAGTGAGCCTCAAGCTCAGTCAAGCTATTAAATGTGATATATGTATCATAAAGACCACTGAATATGAGGCAGCAGCATGAAGTGAGGTGGTGTAAAGCACTGAGGTGGGAGCTACAGTGTATGTAAACAATTGCTAGCAATAATGCACATGTATAAGGTAAGATTGATAGCTCTACCCATCAAAAACATAGTAGTTGTACCATTAATAAGATCCTTTTGTGCTTCATATTGACAGATTTAGAGCATCTGCTCATCAGAAGTCAAAGAAATAAGAGCGATAGCCCAGGGCAATGAGTCAGCTACCAAAGGAAGTTCATCTTTATGTCAAGAGGGGAAAGGAGCAGTAGTCAGAAGCTGCGTCTTTAAATACCTGCACTGTACTCTTTCAACAATGGTTTGTTGGGTTGGTTTGGTTTCTGGTTTTTTTTTAACAGATGTTCATGGCAAATAAGAATAACCTTTCATCAGATCTAAGAGGGTAGAAAGAAGCTATAATACATATCTGGGGTATTAGGGCAGCGAATAGTGATATTCTGCCAGATCTGACAATAAAGAGCTGGTAACATGGAGGTGGTATGAGGACACTCAAAATGGGAATGGTTTGATGTTTATTGCACCCAGCCCAAGTTTTTCTGAAGTAAGCAGTAAATCGGTCATCCCACATTAGTTCCTGCAGAGGTGTGAGAAGAGGCTTATATCCAATGATTGGCGCAGGCAGATACCATTGTGAACCTAAGCTAAAACATTAAAAGAGAGGAAAGCATACAGTCCTCAAGTCACTGTATTGAGGTATTCAAGGAAATACCTCTTCCATTCTCTTTCCCAATCAGAAGTTGGCATCGCTGATCCTTTCTGCTCCACCTCAGAGGCTGACAACAGACCATCATCTCCATGGGGAGAAACAGTGCAACCACACGACCCCAAATCTGTGCTGATCCCTGGCAGTGCACGGGGAGGCAAACACTTGCCCAAGGGCTGGTGTGAGTAGTGCCCTTCCTGGAGGCATAAACACTGTCACCTGAGAGCTGGGTTGGAGAGGAGCTGATGCAAGCATGTGATAAGGAAGCAAAGGCATCTCTGGGGAAACATCTTGTCAAATGTTGTCTGTTTAATTGTAAAGTGGGGACTGGTGTTGATTTCCACATCTGTCCCCTATGAACACTTTTTCCCCAAGAAGTTAGTGTCCCTGAGTGCTAACCTGATGGCTTTTCCATCAGAGTAATTATCTACCAAAACTATCCTCAAAATACTTTTGTGTCTGCTCAGCTGATTGTTTGAGAAGTGCACGGGGGACAGCAGACCTGGGATGCCACAAGCCTTCTTCAAAGCATTCCCCATGAAAGCTGAAGTTGCTAGGGGTGTACCAAGGAGTAGGTTGCGCTTTCCAGGGCAATGAAAAAGGACATTATCAGGGTGCTGATTATGAACTTTCTGATTCAGAGACATGGTGCTTGTGGGACTCAGTGCTTAAACAGTCCTCCCAGAAAGGTCCCTTGCTAGGTTTCGCACCAGTTAGAGCCTGCCTGAGAAAAGAAGGCACCCTCCACCTTTAATATAAACTCTTCAGGAAGACCAAAGATGGCATAGAATAGCTGATCCAAGCCATCCTGATCAGAAACGAGTTTTCGCCTTCTCAAACATGCACATCTTGACACCTGACTCGATATGACAGTTAAAATTGATCCTTGTGTGATGTCTCAAAGGCAATAAGGGTGAAAAATGTGTGTCCTTTACTGCTTTTGGGCTACCTGCTTTCTTGTCTTTATGTGAAATTACAGATGATAAATAAAGAGAAAGAAAGAGCAAAAGAAGCCTGTAAGAACAAAGGACTGTAGTCTTTTTCTGTACTGCGGAGTGATCCAGCTGATTTAACTATGTAGAAATGTTTGATGCCTGCTGCAAGTTACTTTGCTGTGTGCTCTGTTTAGCTGTATAGGGTTTGTCTCTCCTCTGTCTTGCTTTCTAGATTATTTTTAGATCTGAAAAATGTTCAGCAATTAGCTGCTTTCTTACTGTGGTTGTTCTTTATCAGGCAGGTTGTCTTTCTTGCTGGAAGCAAAACGGTAGCTGCAGAATGGCTTGGCTTGGCTTGTGCCATGCAGTCAACAGTATGAGGCAAAAGCATTCAATTATTGACCTGTCTGCCAGCATTAACCTCCTGCACATGTCTGGGTAACTTGAACATGTTAATTTTATATTACATACAGGTGCTGTACTTCCCAGGTAGCCCACAAGTGCAATAATGGTTCTCTTTAAAAATTATCATTTGCTAATTTGTGTTGTTAGTGTGGATAAATTAAGTAACGATGACTTTGCTACCATCAAGTAGAAGAATCAAGTAGAGGTAAAAAATATACCTGAATATTAATTCAGTGCTATTTGACACAGGGATAATTTTTCTTTAGTTGCACAATCCCATCCTTCTGTGCTTTCTGAAAGTCTCAGAATACCTACCCATGCAACATTCATCTGAGGCACATTACATGTAGCACATGTACATCGAAGCACATCCACAGAGATTTCAGACAAAGCAAGTAGCTGGATGTTTGTTTAATGCTTTGGCAATATTTATGACATTTTTATTTAAAGTCAACTCTCTTTTGATTTTACAGGCAATTATGGCTCAGTTAAGGCTATCATACGAGCCTGACTTCCCTTCCTCTCTCCCTCCTTCCCTTTATATTCCTGCATGTTAATCTGTTGGAAATCTGTGTCAAAACCTGTTTACAGTCGTTCCCAGCTACCGCTTACATGGGCACTTTAATGATGTGCCTTTGCTGTAAGCACATCAGAGGGGCTGTGTTTCATGCGGTCAGAGACAGAGACCACAAAGGAGTAAAAAAAAAAAAACAAACCATATTGCATTGTTTGGAAATAATCTTTCCCATTCAAAAAGCCAGTGAAGGACCATGTACTATTTTTGCCCTACTTGAGCTTTAGGCTGTGAAGCTGATGCAGTGAAATGTCTCCAAGCTAACTCTTGGCAGAGAGTTTAGTTTTGTTTCCCCCAGAATTAGTTTAATCACTAATATTGTTATTTCACCTCAGAAAGAAGGGGCAATGAAAGTGGGTGACAATATCCTTTCGCACAGTATCTGCTAAGACCCCTATAAAACTATTTCACATCTTTAAACATGCAAAACCACATTGTCTCGTCAGCAGAAATTTTAGAGCAATGCATCATTACACAGCAATACTTAGGCCTGGTACTTGACAATGGTAGTTTAGTAGAATAATTAATTTTGTTTTAAATTACAAAGATATCTCAGTTGAGGATTAGGTCATTTCCCTGTCATTGGCAGGTGTACTGTGCACTACTTGCCTAGTGTATTTTATGTTGCAGCTAAACAGTACCAGCTCCTCAGCGAAGAAATGCTCTATTTCTACTTATGGGTAGTAAATACTGGAAGAAATAAAATAAACCAGATTCTTTTAAATGAAGGCAACTTCCTTTCTGGAAGAGAAGTCAATTAGCACAGTCCTAGACAACAACCATCAGCTGTGCTCTGCTTAAGACAGGGAAGCTGTGCGTGTACGTGCAGACATATGCACTCACCCTAGTCTTTTTAAGCAGCATGGATTTTTAAAACAGAGCAGGACAGGAGGGGCTGGAAAAAAAAGTAACACTGCTTGCTAACAACATATTGTACATTTTCGCTTCCACCCCCACATCTTGAGCCTGTGGAGACATTACAGTCTTGGAAAGTGCATCTTTTTATGTGCTCATATTTCCTGGGCAACACTCCTGCTCAGGTGAGGCTAGTGGGCTGTCCCAGGCTAACCAGTGTGCTGGAATTTCACCTCCAGGTGCTCACAGCAAATTGCAGACCATTGCACTGCAGGCAGGCTGGGTAGAGGGGAAACGTTTCTCAGCTGGCACAGTACTGCATTGCAAAATTAGATCCGCAGAGGGGGAGAGGCAGCCCACACGTGATGGCAATCACAGAACCCACTCCCTGGAGGAATCAGCTTC
>JANHGB010024002.1:0-13529 GCA_026283785.1 Coracopsis vasa | reverse complement strand
GTCCCTACCCATGGCAGGGGGTTGGAACTGGATGATCTTAAGGTCCTTTCCAACCCAAACCATTCTGTGATTCTATGATTCTTTCACCAAGAGGAAGGTAGGAAGGTTCTGCAGTCCCATTCTTAATCGCAATGCAGATATGTCTTTCTTTGTGCCACTATCTGGCCTGTCAGTTCTGCTCCCTGTTACTGTGAGGATAAATCCACAAGCACTCTGACATTCAGTTGCTCACACAGATGAAGAATTAAAAAAAGTAGAAATGAACAGGAATAAAGGGAAGCAAGGTAATTACACTCATCTTCACAATATTCAGTTCAGCTCCATCCAGATCTCTAATTTAAGGTCAGCCCAATAATTCAGTGAACAAAGTAGAAGTGGATGCCATTAAAACCTGAATATTTACCGGGCTTCGGTGCTCACTGAACATAGCTGTTCTTTACCTTGGTAATTTGATTTTTTATTTGCCTGCCTTAAAACTGAAAAATTCTCCAAATACTATGCAAAGTTTAACTGCAATCTGGATGTGAATGGCACCAGTGCTGGTTCTTGTTGGTTTGCACACACGAGCTCACCATTTCTGCTTCATTCTTAAAGGGACTATTCGCACCTATGCAAAGAATGTCTGTTTACTTTTCTCAGGACCTGGATAGTTAGGGATGGATTCTAGAACTACAGCTGGTTTAGTCTTCTTGTAAGCCTGAAGTATATTAGAGTGTATGAAGGTTATTCATTGAGGCAGGCAAATGAATGGGTGGTCTCTGTTCAATTTTCAATCTACACATTACTTTAGCTGCTGTCGTCGATGATGCTCTCACCAGAGAGGCCAAGGGCTAAGCAGATAGTGCAGCAGAGCAGCCTTTTTCTGCATTAAAATTTCCTACTGTCACTAAATAGGTCCAAGCACAGCTCCCAGAAATAAAAGTGATGAATAAGCAAAGCAATGTCATCCAACCTGGAAAACAGAAAGACTGGAAGACATGATCATAAAACTGCTGGCAGTGATGAATGTCTTGACAGAGCTGCTGTCAGCAGTAACAGCAATGGGAAATTTTTAGGGAAATCTCAGATATAGAGGCATTAAAGTTGGTTCTTGTAGCTCAGGACTGAGGTGTGTTTCTGCAGGGCTCTTTCAGACACGATTGCTTTGTTCCTGAAGTACCTACCCTCTGGATAAATCAGGTTTTGATTTTCTTTGGTCTGAGTTCGTTTATGAGTACAGCATTCATTTATAAACAGTATAAAGCTGTTTATTAACTGATGCAGCCCCCTTCTTCCTAGTGATGTGTCAATGAAATTCCAGTGCTTTCTGGCTGTGATGTTCAAGGTGTCTCTTTGCCAACAGGCTATGGGCAGGACTGGCTCTCACTGTGAGATCTAAATGAGGGAGAAGGAGGCTGAAGGGAAGAAAGTTCATACTCAGGTATTAGCAGCTTCAATAACTAGCAAACAATAAACAGAAAGCCATATGAAACAGTAGATTCAATAGAACTTCAGAAGTTTCTCTGTTTCAGGGCTTGTTGCAATGTGAAAATGGAGTCTTTGAAAGCTCTGGTCAATGGGTCTTCCAGCTAAAAGAGAGGGTGTAAGATAAACAGGACATAAGAGCCTGGCTAGTCTCAGCCTGCTGCTGAGCAGATACCAGCAGGTTTGGGGACTTCAATCTGTAGCAGGGCGGCTCCTTGCCCATGCAGCTGTGGGTGCTGATCACGCTCCTCCCTGTGTTGCCCAAAGCTGGTCTCCAAGTGCTGTGTTACTGAGGTCTGTGGGGAAAAGTGTCAGGCAGCCTGTTTCAGGTAAATGGCATCACCTATTGCAGATAGGACATTTGGATTTTAGAGGGATGCAGTAACCTGTTTTCTGGCCTAGCTGACAGCAAACAGTTCCCTGAATCTCTGGGAACAAGGGAGGTAAAATATTCTTTCTCATTAAGGGGTAAATTCATGGCATTCTGAGTCTAAGTAAACGCTACGTATTTATTTCCCCTGAAAGCAACAATACATCTTCTCTTCATCTGTATTTCAGGGCTAAGCACAGGTGAGGAGTGATTTTATGGGATGGAAGGCTTGGGGGAATTCTCTTCCCTATGGGTGTGCGTCTGTGTATGTATGTATGTATATATATGTATGTATGGGGGTGTGTCTATATGTATGCATGCATATATATATATGTACCTGAAATAGGGCATTTCTGCTAGCTCCTGAACCTTAAAGCCATAAAAAGACCTCATGACTTCTCCTAACAGTCACTAGATCTGCAACAACAGACATCAGAATAGTTTAAATGGTTTGAAACTAAGTATGTGGCTACACCACCACTGAAGTATATAAATTACTTACCAGCATCAGACAAAGATGAATAGGTAAGTAAATACAAATACATCAGACAAAGGGTAAAGAGGTAACTGGGTGTTCCTCAGGCCATGCTTGCTGATGAGGATTTTGCATTTTTCTCTCTCTTTTAAAATGCTGAGGCTTTGCTCAGTACTTGCTGTTAATGTGGGTGAAGTTGGCCATATGGCAAGCAGAAAACAGTGCCGGGGGAACTTTCACACATAGCTAACGCAGTGCTTTCTTTGCTAAAGGAGGATTGTCTTCCTGAAGTCCAGATTTCACGTTCAGATCTCTGGGGTAACGCATTAAACCACAGACAAGACTGAGGTGTTTGCATCCAGCCTGTCTTAATGCCTAGGAGAAATCCACCTTCTCTTTCATGCTATAGAGCTGTTTGTCTTTTGAAAGCTCTCTGTTCCAACTGATATGGGAGCAGGGGGAGGGAGGTATTCTGTTAGATTTGCTGTTACATCTACAGCAGGCTCATCAACAACTCCTTCACCAGTATCTTCTCTTAGCATTGTCCCTGAGGAGTTTCTCTGAATCCTCCTTCAGATTTGCTTGCAAAAGTGCATTATGCTACTGCAAGTTTCAGACTCATTTTTCCATTTCTCAGATCTAGAATGTGTTCCTTTAAAATCACCTATTTCAGCCAAAGCATCTGCTCGAGTGTGATTGTGTAGACATGTTTTTCTTTGTATGACTTAGTTTGTCATATTTATTTCAATCTCGCTGTGGTATCTATCCATCCATATGTCAAGCTGCAAACCAATATTGATTTCAGAGGCCATATGCTATCCTGATGTCTACAAGCATTTTCTCCTGGTAGTATCAATGGGAGCCCTCCCTGTGGAGTATGAAGGCTTTCCAAGCTTGGGCACTGCTGTTGATAGTTCTTGTGTTGGCTGATCAACTTTTCTTCATGACAGACAGAAATTTAGGAACAATTCAAAGGAAAATTTGCTCAATAAAATGACTGTTTGTTGGGAATCACAGTTTTCCTTTCAGCAAGATTTAACTGCAAACTTTATGAACAAAACATTGTACTTATGTAATAGTAATCAATGTAAATAACATCAATATGTGTCTTTTGGCCTGTTTGAGCATGGTGCCTGGTTTAAACCTGCTGAAGTCAACAGAAAGATTAATGTGTGCTTTAAGAAGTTAGGTTTATAGTTACCTAAACCCTCTAGTTAGAAAAGCAGTGCATATGGAAGCTGTGTTTCTTCACATTCTGCCTTGGTACAATTTGTTCACCTCTATGGAGTTCAGGGACTATTGAGTGGGACTGACTCTCCAGCAACTCTTGTGTTTGTTTTTGTTTTATAACCATATGGACTTCCTTCATTATTTGGTCATGAAGTGCAAATGGGCCATTAGAAGCTGTCTTGAAGGTCACAAATTAATTGGACTCTTATGTAGCACCCTCCTCAGTTAAAGACTATGTTAGCATGCCAGAGTATATTAGTATGTTATCTTCTCCTGTGGATGCCTTTGTGCTAACAGCTGAACGGTTCCCTTTCAGTCCTGTCAGAAAGGTTCTTTGGTGACCTCTTGTCATCTTTTTTTGCATGATTTTAATGTGTTTTTATCCAATAAATGTTAAGAAATGAAGAACATATGTATTTCTTCTGACACAGACCTCTAATGTACTGTCCTTTAGAGGCAGCGCTTTCTCAGAAGAGGTTCTGAAACCCAATACGCTACCTGTAGTGCAAATGCTGGATGGAGGATGGCAGGCCACATCACAGAATCTTAGAATAGCTCAAATTGGAAGGACCCATAAGGATCCTATTTTTAATAACCTAATACATACTCATGCACAAACACAGGATCTCAGTCAGGAACTTTATGGGGAAGGCTAATGCTGCCCTTAGCCCAGAATAGGACAATACTGGGAGAAATAGGTAGATTTTGGCCTGTCTTTCCATCAAGGCAAAAATTTAGTGCTGAATGGTTGTACCTACCCTGGCTAATAGTAGTACCCACCGCTTGGTCATACCCACTGTGGTGGACAGCACAGTTGTAGTAAATCCAATGGCTAGAAACACTGGAATGAAGCATCTTTATACAGGAAAATTTGTTTGATCTTGATTTGTTGGACTGTTTGGGGAATATTCCTCCCAGACAGTGACAGAAAATTAAACTGATACTTCTTCATAGAGCACAAATGGGCATCTCTATCTTGTCAGTTGTTAGCTTCAGGTGGATGCACAGGCCACAGGTATATGAAAGGCTTCAAAATCTTAAAACATAGTCTCCAGAGAGACCTAATGCTTCAATAATGCCATAAGGTGTCATATACAACCTTTATTCAGCCATAAAACTAGTGGCCTTTCTATAATATTATCCTTTTGAAGATTATGATATATCATGTCCTTCAGAAAGTGGTGGCCTCTTACCAAGAGGGCAAGCATCTTTTTACAAGTGTCACTATAGAGAGGTTTTCCTCTGTACAAATTAAGCCTGTCAAGGAAATGAAGTCTTCTTCAGCAGAAGAAGCATGAAAAACATTGGTTTTTTACTTTGCATTATGTTGCTATTAGCAAAACCAGCTTTGCTTTTGTTGCACAGCAAATGGAAAGAAGTTTTACCTTTAAAATAAAGCTTCCAAAGAGAAGAAATCCTAAGATGGATTCTTGGTTTCTTCATCTAATCAGCCATAAGCTGCTAACTTTGTGGGCTTCTATTTATTGCATTTATAGTGTTCATATTGCTATGGTAGCCAAGTACTCTGTACAATAATATAATAACATTATATGACAGCTAGTAAGAAACAAATGCAGTGCTGAGCTTATTTTAAAGCATCTCTCAGGTTTACCACTGCTATCTGTGGAGATGAACTGAAACCAGGATGAAAGGAAATCTCTCTAAGAGGTAACAGAAGTTCTGGTTGTCTCTGAGTGAAATGTGATGAAAATATTGTCCTGGGTTTGCTTATGTTTGCTTATGCTTTCATTTCTTTATCCAGATAAGGAAAGAAAGTGCTGGTGGTGGAGGAGGATGGAGTGGGTCTGGGAGGTGGGAGACAGGGAGCAGAACAGATCCACTGAATAACATGGTGAAGAGCTCTCCTGCACAATGAGATTAGCATGATGTGATTGCTTTGATGCCAAGGTGCTAACACAATAATACAAGTGAGTTTGCCAACTTTTCAAATTGAATGTATTTGATTATTTGCTTTTAATTAGTACGAGTTTTGGAGTATGTACAGGATTGTTAGAGATACATGAAAAGCCTCCTATGGCAGGAGAGTGTATTCTCAGTAAAGACGGTGCAGCATTGTTCTTTTCTAGCTGTGGAGAATGAGATTTAACAGCTATGTTAAATGTTTTAGCCCGTTTCTATTGTGCCTTCCTTTCAACTTATTGGCAAGCCCAAGTGATGCGAGAAAATAAACCTCTCATTTGATCTGAATGTTGAGCACTTTGCTATAAGAAGAACTCCAGCCCAACTTCAGGACACAGGAAATATGACTGGTTTATTTACAGGAGGCTCTTACTCCTTCTTTCCCTTAATAAGGTCTTGAGTAAACTCATGCTGTCATATTTTCTTCCATGCAGTGCTCTCCTTTGTGTTCATTTATCTTGAATGCTTTTGTCAAGATTGTAGATTTAAAACACCCTTTTTCAATGGCTGAAACAGATTGCAGTTCTGGAGGAAATATAACAAGAGAGAAACTGTTTATTTTGACCTCTTTCCTTTTTATTCCAAAGTAAGAAGGCAGACTGGAGGTGGCTTGGGGATTGTTTGGATGATTTACTACTGGCTCACTTCATGACTTACCAGTCATCGGGAGTTGCTCACCTTCCCAGACCATGGAACACGTCAGCAAAAGGAAAAGTATCTCTCATTGTTTGGCACAGATTGTAAGTCAGTGTCCATTTTTCAGTGCTTGGCATTACCTGCCTTCACAGAGTTCAGGCTCTTGGTTTTCCACCATCTGAAGGACAAATAAGAAAGACTTAATACATTCTACATGTAGTATCACAACCTTCTACCTATGCTGCTCTTCAGTCATTTATGCACAGTTATATATGCACACACACATATATATATTTTAAATACTCTCCCCTTAAACAATAGAGAAAAACAAATGGTTGACAATAACAATGGCAGCAGCTCTCCAACAAAAGCATGCAATTATTACAATTATACTATCCTTGATTAGGCTCCCATGCATTGCATTTCAATGTAATTGATGTTGTAGGTTGACACATTGGACACCAAATATTCTCGCCTGTCCCTTCACTCTTTTGTTTCAGAGCCTGATTTGCATTTTCTATGCTTTTAGTAATGAAGACTTAGCACTTTTCCTCCATTAGAAAAAAAAAGAGAGACACAATAATCTGCAACTCGGCACTTGTTTAAGGATTCTGACCCTCAAAAATACCACTTTGCTTCACACATTAGCTGCTTACAAAGAAGGAAGCTAATGTATCATCTAATTGGGCAAACCACTGCATCTGATTTCTCTCAATCAGACTATTAGCTTCGTAATTACCCATCTGCCTCATGTGGAAAAACGGCAAGGCGAACACCCAGCTAATAACATTCTCAAGAGCTCTCTACCACAATGAGATGAGCATGATGTTGTGGGATATAGTCCCTAACCATTTAAGTGCCAAGGTGGTCTTACAATACAGTGGGAGTCTGCCAACCTTCCCAGTCTGAATGTGCTTAATTATTTGTCTTTAATTAGTCTGAGTTTTGGGGTCTGTTCAGGATTGGTGATGAAAAATGAGAGGCAGGAAAGAAAGCTCCTCGAGCTCCCTGGCAGTCTGCTTTACATCCTCTGGTCTGCTAAAATAGTGCTATGGAAAGTGGGATTTATCTCCTGAGCAGCTCCAAGTTTCCCCTCACTTCTTTTTATGGATTAGAGAAGGTTTTCTGGGTATCTAAGCTGGGGAAGAGCCAAGTCAGAATTCAAATGGAGGATGCTGAAACCAACCTCAGGCTTGAACCTTTTATTTTCCTGCAGTTTTATACTCCTGACCTTTATGGAGCTGTTGCCAAACTGAACTAATTTAAGTGAGGAGATGCTCAAACCTAAGATTTCCTCTTCAGCAGAGAGAGGTGCCATTCTCTACTTCCAGCCCTGGTTCTGCCCCTCCTAGATAGCTCACACTATCTCTGAGCATGTCTCCCACTCGGTCAACTTGCAGATTGCAAAAGGCTGGAATGCCCTTGCTACCTGACTCCAAGGTTGAAACCATATGGTCAAGTGGCAGGTGATTCTCTGAGAAGGGCCCTTGGCTCTGTTTTCACTCCCACATGTGGTTTAGTAAAGCCCACATCTGGTTTCAGGTAGAGCACAGAGCAAGATGCATCTGCCTAATCTGTTTTCTTTTCATTGATTTGGAAGCTTAGTGGAGATTCAGTAAAGATAAATCCAATATTGACCCATATTGACTAATTGTAAATAAGCGAGTCTCCTTCATGTATCCTACCAAAGAGCATACAATATTCCTCATTTTATTGTAGTTTTGCTTTTGTCCGGGTATCTAGAATGCCAATTATGGGCTTGACCATCCAAGTGCTAATGATCCCAGCAAGGGAATTAAGAACTCTAAATGAAAACCTTAGAGGATAAGGAAAAACATGAAATAATGCTTAATAATTGTCATGAAATTGTCACATTTACCAAATTATTTTGCATATTGATATATTACTAGTCAGAAATGTTGAGATTTTGGCCTTCCTCACAAACCAGTGTCTGAAATGCTGCCACAACCATTGGTGTCATTAGTGGTATATAAGGCACAAAGACAACTATTCATTAGTAACTCAGAACTCCAACAACCCTCTCTGACTTTCTAGCGGCAGGACTAGCAAGATGTGTACACAGCAAATGGAAACAACCAGATGGTCTTGCAGTTATGACCCCTACTCTCTTCTCTCCCATTGTTTGCTGTTATCGCTCATTGTACGATGTCCAAACCCCTTTGCAGGCCTGCCAGCATGGATTGCTGGATAGAGGCCCTAAACTGCACATTCTTCTCAGGCATATTTCTGATACCACATAAAAGCTGCTTAGGCCATCCCAGATGATGTGTGGGCCTGATTCTGTAAGGCTTAACTCAAGGTAGTAGTTTTTTGTCACATAAATCACAGTATTTCATTTCATGGGTGGCTTATGCAAGTAATGTTCACATAGGAAATGCAGACTTGGTTCAAGGCTCTTCAGCAGCGTAAGCACCACTGAAATTGAATGCCCATAGTGTGAGCAGCCAGGAGAGGCCAACCCTGTCCCCAGAGGGAGAGAGGCAGGAGAAACAGCCATGCAGGGTTGATTCCAGCCATGGAGCTCTTCACAGCAGGTTTGGGAGCAGTGGTGGCTCTGCCTGGGGGAACCCTCTTCCCCTCCTCAGCAGCAGCAAATGCCCTGGGCACTGAGATATTCCTCTTGGGGACGCAAGCAGCTGGTCTGGCTTCCTGGAGATCTGATGTAGCCAAGTCTGTGCTACCCTTGTTTGCCTGTTACACTCACCCTGGCAGTCTGTTGCCACAGACAATTGCCTGCCTTGCCTTTGCACAGAGGCAGCTCTGGTTATTTTGTGAGGTCCTATGTTTTTTGCTGCTCACTGGTTGTGTCAAGATAAATGATAGTTTGAAAGGCACCTGGTGGTTTAGACTCCAAAAACCTTCATTGAATACCATCAAGGGATTCCCAACTGCATCTCTGTAAAACAGCGTCCCTGTTTTATCAACTGCAACACTGAGCGAAGGCCTTGGGCAATGCAGTGCAGTCATTTAGCTCTGCCAGCTGCCTGAGTTTATCAGAATGAGTACAGGGCCTTAAATAACTTTGTCTCTCTTACTTATGTCATCCTTCCTCGGGTGGCTCTCTGTTCTTCAGGGAATGGCTCGTATGTGTAAGGACTGTGAGACTCTTACATCAAATGCCTGCGTTCTCTGTGTTTTATCTTCACCTTCTCTCTAGTGACCTCTCCGGGGGAAAGGCTGTGCAGTCTTTGGTGAGGCACATCACTTCAGCAGAGGTGTTGGCTCACTTATGGATTGAGATTAAGCTCCTATGGTTGAAGTGTCACCCACTCTCCCCTATGCTTCCTTCTCCTGCGATTGCTGGTTCCAGAGCAGGGATGGCCCAGCAGCTCTTGACCTGTTACCATTTATAGCCCAACATAGTACAGTAAACTGACATTGGCTCTAGTTTTCTTTCATAGATTGGCCTGCAAATTGCAGCAGTTCAAGAGCTGATTCTTCTCTCCTCTGAGGTTATTATTCTCATAGGTCGTGTAATGCTGTCATGAGGGACAGGCAGGTATTCTAGGGCAGGAATCACTACTCTGACTTAGCTGGAGGTATCAGCAAGCACAATTCAACTTGCTCTGCTTGTTGCTGCATGGCTGCGTTAAGCTCCTACCAGTGGCAAGCAGGGATTTATGCTGGCCATGAATAGGCCTGTTGCTTGGAAAGATCAAAGACTGAGCTGGGAATGACATTATGGGTGACAAAACCATGCTGCTGGAGCAACAAAAAGTTTCTTCTGAGTCACTGTTCTGATGTTGCTGCTGAATATGACTCCCTTTTCAGACATACATGCACATTAACTGGCATGTATGATGCTGTGGGAAAGCTGCTGATGGGAACTGTCTCAGGTGTCTTGAACTACATGAATGGCCTGTGTTATGGTTGAGCAGATGCTCCCTGTGCTGACAGGGAAGTGAACTTTGTGCATGAATGAGGAGCTGACATTTCAGGAATGGACATGCCATGTCTTCTAACATTTTCTATCAGACCAGAGAGTTCTGAGCAGGACAACGTGAGGTGATCAAAACATAGAGTGACTTAGTGGCTATTGAAGACTTGAAAACAGCTCTTGGTTTGTACTGAGAACCTGATGGGAATGCTTCTCTACTTGGTCTTCTCTGATTTAGGGTATTTATAGCAAAAGAGTCATCTTGGTAAACCAGGCTCTGTACTCACCTGGGAGTTGTATGTTAGTCAGGGTAAATAAAAAGAAACCCAATTAGTTTTAAATGACTGCTGACTTTGAACACGAGTTGATCAGTTGCACCAGGTTAAATGTTACAGCTCTTATCCTTCACCCCACGCCTGTCTCATAACTCACTGAAAAGGTGTGTCCATCCTTCATCTGCCACACTGAGCATATTAGTGCCTAATATTAGAGGTAATTAAAGGTACCACATCAAATCTCAGCAGCTAAGGGGCGATGCTCATCCTGTCCTGGATGTCTCACATGAGATCAGGAACTTTGCTGTGGGAGTCAGTCAAGGAGAATGACGTATTTTTGCAGTTCTGTAATGGGGGAATGGTTGATGAGGTAGAAAGGAAAATATTCCAGGGATTTAATCGTTCAAAAGGTTGCTGGAAACCTCTCAGCTCACCTTTTTCTTCCTTCTTGAGCAGGAAGAAGCTTCATTTTTATAGATAAACTCCCTGAGAAATTAAGATTTCAGTTTCATGTCTTAATGTTTTTCTCAGACAGATGCCTACAGTCAGTGGGATTTTCCTGCTGGAGAGGGGCTGAATTGTTCCACTCTGACTGGATATTCATGCACTCCTATGCAAGAGTTTGCCATTCCCTAAAAATAAGTGATTTCTTTCTCCTGCTTTCCCGTCTCCTGGAAACTTATTTTTCCTCTCCTTTTATGAATGAATGAGAGGTGGACTGGCCTTTATAATTGTTTCTTAGCGAGGCAAGGCAGTGGTTCATCCCCCTCTTCTCTTGCTCCGACTTCCCTATCAGTTCAGCTACCTGTTGGCCATCAGTATTTCAACTGTCATTAGTATAACAGCTAAGACCTGCTCCTTACAGCTCTGCAAAGTTACCCCCTTGATGGTGTAGTTCAGTTCTCTGTCTGATCACAGTGTTGAGTTTTCTTGGGGTCCCCACTTTTGACGTGATACTTTTACTTTTTGGGGGTGGTATACATGTTTCATGTAGTTGGGGTGTTTTCAGATGCTGAGGAAAGAGGGACCCTAGGTATGCCTAAGACAGGTGAAAATGGGCTGCTTTCAGAGGTAACAAATACAAAGGACATAATCTGAGAGGGATGGGGGCATGGTGTATGTATTCCTAGAGCCTCTTATGTCTGCTGCGTTTTAGAGGTCCTGCAGGATTTGAGCATGTTTTATATATATGGACCATTGCCATAGTCCATCTTAGATGATCAAGCACCCTTATCAGCCCCAGATTTTCAAGGAACAACCCATCAGCAGATCCAGTGATGTTCTGGTTTAGTTTGACTCACACAGCACACAAGTGCAATAAGGAACTCAGTCAAATGAAAGTCTTTTCCATTCTTTCTTTTTCCTCTTGCAACAAAGCTGGCAGGGCAACTGCCCAGCACGTGTGAATCGATGTATTCATAGTTCTGGGAAGTAATTTCTTTCTGTCATTATTTTTATCATTAGAAACTGTTGGTTAATTAGGCTGAAATACAGAGTGGACAAAGGAACCAGAAGGATGTGTTGTGACTTCGGGCAAGGCAAACTGGGTGCTGTTCCCAGGGAGAGATTAGCAGTCTTCTTGCTGAGAGATTCTGGTGTGTAGCCAGCTCTGAACAGCCAGCACTGCATGCAGCCACCTCTGGAGTGAAGAGGGAGAGAAAGTAAATGCAGGAGAGGAGACCAGGACAAGGCTCTATTTGTATGAGTCACATGAACTGTAACACCAGACACAATTTGTCTGTGGTGTCTTATCTAGTTCAAGAAACTATGGAAAATTAAAAACCCTTTGCTGAGATTTGAACCTATTGAAAGTATTTGAAATATCAGACTTAAACAACAGAATAACCCCTTCTGTACATCGATGGACAGGACCTCTTCCTTCCCTGATTTAGTTTTAATTCTAACAACCGACCAGTTTTGTTTGAATGCACAGGATCCAGCATATTCCACTGAACTTGTGTTGGGTGCCAGGGTGCCAGGTTCCTTCATAAAAATAGGGCACTGCCTCTATCATAACCTAGACCTATTTGCAATTCACCCCTTTTACCTTGGCTGCAGAGCTGTTTGTTCTCATAATGCCATAAGCTGAATCATAATAATAAGCCTTCACTGAATGGTGGCGTCCAAACCCATGGTATTACTTGCAGCAACACTTGGGGTAATGAAGAGCTCAATATTATCAGTCACAGACTTGGTTTTGATAGCAGTGTACTGACTTGTGCTATGTGGAGAGACTAATGTGGCTGGACTGAAAAGGACTTTATAAACAGCAGTTTTGCTTGGGGCATCAGCTGTCAATCATGTAGTGTGAGAGCTTGCAAATGAGGTTAGGATGCTGGGTAAGCATTTTATCTGTTGTTTAATCAAGTCCTTGATGCAATCTTCATGGTCCTTCTAGATTCCTGGAGGAGACTCTGGATAGGGATTTAAAACAGTTGTCAAGAAGTGCACCTGGAATTACAGAGCGATGGAAAACTCTAGTCAGATGAGATCCTTAGAGGGGTTATTAAGATGATGCTGGTGAGAGATGAACTGGAGGGTGATGTCTAATTTGAAAGAGAATGACTTTTTTGCTTTGACAAACAGAAGCTGAAGGAACTGGAATTTATGAAAGAGATTCTTCATGAAATTTGTTTTAATCCACAAAGAATTTTTGTGTTCCATTAAGTAATATTTCCACAGTTTACACTGCAAATGGGCTGCTATTCAAACTCTGCTGCAAGGACATTAATTAAAGTGTGATGAGTTTTATAGCGGCTAAGTGGAAGAGACCTATGGCTACTCATGGTACAGTGGCAGCTACTCCCTTCTTGGCCACCGGACCAATTGATTGCTTTAAGACGCAAACACCCCTAAAAAATTACCAATTGGGTCTTGTGAGGAGGGACAGAGCCCAGCAGGAAAGTTGCATTTTCTCTCTGTTTAACAAAAACGGCTGAAGACTTCTCTCTTCACCTCCTTCTGCCCTGGTGAAATTCCTTGATGAGATTGTGCTTGGTAGCATGGCAAAACTGGCATTTTGATCCTCAGTGAAGCCCCAGGACCTTGAATAGTAAGAATCACTTTTAAAATGCATAGAATCACAGGATGGATTGGGTTGGAAAGGACCTTAAGAGCATCCAGCTCCACCCCCTGCCATGGGCAGGGACACCTCACACTAGAGCAGGTTGCTCCAAGCCCCTGTGTCCAACCTGGCTTTGAACCCTGCCAGGGATGGGGCAGCCACAGCTTCTCTGGGCACCCTGTGCCAGCGCCTCAGCA
>JANHGB010024000.1:32393-66172 GCA_026283785.1 Coracopsis vasa | reverse complement strand
GTTAGGGTTGGAAAGGACCTTAAGATCATCTAGTTCCATCCCCCTGCCATGGGCAGGGACACCACACACTAAACCATGTCACCCAAGACTCTGTCCAAGCTGGCCTCTCCAACTCCACTGCCAACCTCCACTGCCAGGGATGGAATATTCACAACACTCTTGGGCAACCCATTCCAGTGCATCACCACCCTCACAGTAAAGAACTTCTTCCTTATATCTAACCTAAATTATTAATTCAGATGTCAGTATTGTGGGTTTGGGTTTTTGACATTTCTTTCATTCTTTGGTGATATACCCATCAAATGGTTGCTCTTTTCATTCAATTTTTAATTCAAAAAACCAAATGGCATTGCAGTAAAGATAAAACCAGTCCTTTACACAGTGCTTGCTTGGATGAAGCTTCACATATGTGCAAGCTGTATTGAGGTCAGAATACAATAAAATAATGATATTCAGCATAGAAAAACTCCTAGTAGGTATTACAGAACTTTTTTTTATGGATTTTTTTAGCCAGATAATTTTCTGTCATTTCAATAGCAACAAAGTTCCAGTGCCAATGTCATGAAGAACTGGAGACACTTGCATTTTCAAAACTGTATCTCTCGTTGTATACTTTAATATTTCTCTGCCCATTAATTCTTACATATGGAACTGCTGAAATACAATGTAATTTTATGAATTAGTCTTAACTTTTCTAGTTAAATTTTCTCTTAGCACATTACATGAACTGCATTAGCAAACTGTACTTTTCTTTCCATTTGGAATACTCGAAGATTTCAAAGCTGTATTCATGGACATTACACATTCATATTTCTCATTATTTTTCATCTTTCCAGTATACTTATACAGTACAGAACTTTTTTACAAAACCTGCATTGCAGAAAGGCTTGTGTTTGCTACGTCCAAAAAATTTGGCCAGCTGCGTTATCTAACCTCTGTTTCTGTCGAGTTCCTTTTTTGGTTGGCTGAGCTGAATTCTGAGGGATTCAGTTAATGTGTACTATGACAAAAAAGTTCTCTTCTGATATTAACATTAGCTTTTCATGTATCACTCACTTGACTTGAAAAGTTAAATATTTCTCCTCTTAGAAATGTTTTCCCCATTTTTAATATTTTCAGTCAAAATCCATATTACAAAATATTACATCAGTTAGTAGTGTCTGTCAGCACATATGTTAGAGGCTTTCTTGGCAGGAGGTCATGTAATTGTCATTCTCTGAATAACTGCCTGATCTAATGCATAGAGATACCAGTATTCTGTAATTGACTTCAAGAATGCATATTATGGTGGTCAGCTTTTGAAGCCACTTGAAGTAGTTCACACGCTGAAATTATATGCAGAACACTAGCACTCAGAAGTCTTAAAAACCTTTTACTTATAATACAACTTGTTGAGATGCTTATGAATTTGCTATCATCATAAATCAAAGACTTATCAGAGTAATTTAGCAACATGGGAAAATGTTACATGCATTTCCTATAAATGAGGCACAGTGAAGAAACAGCTTGCAGAGAAATTTGCTGTAGTGCCAGAAAATGAAATAACGTCTTCTGCCAAATAATCTTCTTTCTTTTTTTTTTTTCCCTCTTCTAACAGGGCATGTAAAAATTGAGTGCGTTTTCAGCACCTAACTATATATGCAATATTATAGTTAGACCTAGAATAAGTAAAGCCCCTGAGCTCATGCAAGGCCATATGTGTCCTGATGGTATTGCGTTTGAGAAGAAATTGAAGCTTTCTTTACATATGATGAATTGATCACATTGTTATTTCATCCCAAATCCAATTGACCTGACAGCCAACCCAATTCACATCTTTTTCACAATGCTAGGAAACTTTGCCTTCTCTTTCCCTGCATGAATACACATTGTTATACCAGAGAATTTGCAAAGATCAGACCAGGGAAAGAATCCCACTCCAGTGCTTGCTGAGCTATTTTTTGTTTGCTTCTGGTCTGGCTAGGTACAAATTCAAGAATGGAATGTGGAATGAAATGCAGTGACACCACAGATCCAGAGCAGTGTCACCCAGTGTTCACTTACACTGAGGTGGGTTCTGCTATGAAGTTCAGGAGCTATCACACAGTACAGTGGAGCCTGGCATAAACCCAGGCAGACTCAAGTAAAAATTCCCTGAATTAGAATCCTCTGCAGAAAATCTCTTTACATTCTGACAATTCAAATATATATGACCAAATATTTTTCCAAACAGACTCTGCTCTGCATATATAGCAGCCCAGGCCACCATTTCTCTGAATAACAGAATGCATTCAAGTGATATATTCCAGAATACGATTTTGATTTGGTTTGCGCTTTGATAATTCTTGTTCAGCTAATCTGTGCAATTGTTTGTTTGTCTATATTTCTCTTTCAAGGTCAGTCTGACATGCAGTGGAATGCTACTTAATTACAGCTATACATTTTGTAGGTGAGCACTTGAATAAAACATCAACATGGTGACTCCAGATCGTTGCAGCAATGAATGAAACTATCACATTTATGCCAGATTACTGGTTTATGTCTCTGTGTTGAATGTGGACCTTCTTTTCTCAGTTATTTAGCAATTAAATTGGCAATTTTTCTCTCTCTTTCCCGTTACACAATTCTTTAAAGACGTAAGACACACTTTTTAAAGTCATATGTTTTTAACGGAACCACTATGCTGGTTGGTAAAATGCAAAAGATTAATAGAAAATATTCTTTTCTGAAAACTTATCCCTAGTCCAGGTGACAACCTATGATATTTATGTAGTTCTTCATAGATCGTTCTGTGCTATGCATTACACAAAACCAAACAAAAAGGTATTTCCCTCGAGACTGCTTTTAATCTAGTTTGAAGATGAAAAAGCAACACATGAATAATAAATGAAATGGCAGCTTCATTAAAAATTCTCACTACACTAATCATTTATCTGTGGCCATAAGATTTTTTTTTTTTTAATTTTTAAGTGTTTTAACACTGTAAATAAACTGAGTCACATTTTTTCTAAGAAACTTATATGTGGAAAAATTAACTGACCAATATTTGCACTGGTCAACCTAAAAGCCTCACTAACATTTAAAAAAAAAAAAAAGAAAGTTTATAATTGTAAATTCCTTCCCTCAACATTCAGGGTTACTGCATAATGGTTCATTACCAGAAGGCATCAAAAACGCATGTGCAGTGATCTGCTTAAAAGAATACTGCATTGCTCGGTTCTACAGACTTACAATGGCAAGAACAGCATTAATATTGGGTGGACTATCCAGTCTGATCTTTCTTGCACCCACTTCCCTTAAAATGAGGTCCCTGATCTGTTAGGGTTAGGGTAGTGCAGGATTGTAGCAACAATGATGATTCAAATGTTGTAGAATCATAGAATCACAGACTGGTTTAGGTTGGAAGGAACCCTAAAGGTCTTCTAGTTCCAGCCCCCCTGCCATGGGCAGGGACACTTTCCACTCAGCCAGGTTGTTCAAAGCCCTATCTAGTCTGATCTTGTACAATTCCAGGTATGTGGCATCCACAAATTCTCTGGGCAACCTGTTCCTGTACCTCACCAAGTTTTCAAGTTAAGTAAATGTAATCTTTCTAAATAATACACTAAAGTAAAGAAATAAATACAGCATACATCCTATAAACATTAAATGATAGTGCTATGGTATGTATAAAATGAAATGTATGCAGTTATATGTCTCAGTCTTGCAATATCTTGAATTTAAAGTCCTAAGACCACAATTTATATACAGTAGGAGACTATTTTATTCTATCAGGGAGTCTAATAAGATTTTTACCTGCTTCCCTCTCTCTAGCTGTTTTCTTTTTATACAATGCTGCAGTCTATGTAGTCTGTAACAGCTACTGTTTATTTAGTTCTAGTAAAAAATCTATACACTTCATCATGTGCAGACTGAATCTTAAAACTATATTGCAGCAAGATTTGCAAATGCAACAAGAAGACTTGTAATCCATTTTGCATTCTTAAAAGGTAGACATAGAACAGAAGTACAGCTGCTAAAATGAGCACATGCAAACTTCATATGAATGACAAGCAAATGAACTGAACATACAGGGAGAAATGAGGTAACCAAGGATTAATAAGGCATTGCTTCAATATTCTCAAATAAAGAGAGATGCATTTTATCAATATTACTAATAAAACTTATTATTAAACTTTACAATAAGACCTAAGTTCCTAGCATCTACTGAACTGGACGTAACACAAATGAAGGTAAAAGACAGATGTTACAATCTCTGTCACCCAAGAGATATAATATTAAAGAAAAAAATTTGGATAGCAGTAGAGTGTACCTGAAAAAGTATTTGCAGAGACTCAGGAAATATTAATGCCATTGTATAATGTACTCATGAGATTTCATCTGGAAACCCCATAAAACTCTAGCTGTTCTCACTCAGGAAAGGAGGAGATAAAATTACAAAGCAGCAGAGAAAGTTTCATAGCATGAACAGGGAAATGAGAAAGGTTGACTTTATAGACAGTACTGAGAGAGAATGACTTGCTCATTCTACCAAAATGAAGGCTGGAATGTGGAGAGGAATTATGACTGATATTTTTACATAATGAAGGGACGGTGTAGGAAGATGAGGTAGGATGGTGTCAGAAGAAAAGAGAATCAGTGGGGAGGTAGAAGTATTTTAACTGCAAGATAGATTAACACAAGAAAAAATGTAAACTGGACAGAAATAAATTCAGGTTGAAAATTAGAGGAAGGATTCTGATGAGAGAGTAGTGAGCTTCTGGAACTAGCTTCTGGCTGGTGTCATGGAGACAGAGGAACTCATATCTAATTTTGGGATGGCCCTGATCACGATGGCTCTCTGATAGCAGGGAGCTTGGGTTAAAGTCCAGGCCTTTCTTGCAGCTGTCATACTTCATGTTGGTTCAGGTAGCTCATTGAGTTTCATAGCAATGAACCCTGACGAAAGGACAGATCAGACACATGGAAAAAAGTTGTCCTTAATCCCCAGCACTGCGTTATAAACTTTTCAGAAATTAGTTTAGGCTTGTTGGAGTTTCTGTTCAGCTCTTGACCTCTACATTTAAACTGCAGTGACATTCAAAACAGCTGACACGGTAGAGTGAGTTCAGACATATGAAGAAAATCACAGTATTCATGTGCTGCAGTCTTTTTTCTACTAATGAATTTTCAGAAAATATATTGAAATGTGTTTGCTCTTTATCACTGAAATTTGACAGGGTATAGATTTTTATAAAGACAATCACCATGGTATCCTGACAGTTTCTATACTGGGACACCTCACCACTTGGCTTGATCAGAAATAATCTTATAATGGATTTCCAGAAGAGTGTCAATAATTTTATGCTGATTTTAGCTATGTAAAAATGGATATGCAAAATCTCAGAAAATAAATAATATTACAATACTGTAGCTGGTAACATTCAAGTGACACATATCTTCCACACTCCTTCTGTTGCTGGAATTAGAAGAATTGAGTCAGACAAGACCCTCAATTGTACATTCCAGAACATTTAACAAAATGTTAAATACAAGTTCAGAAGAAAATACAGTCAGCAGCTTCCACTTGTTTTTTAATTTTGCTATGGCTGAATGAAAATATTCTAAGGTCAAAAATGCTTCCCAATACAAAGCAAAAGCTATGGATGATAAATCTAAAATGAAGAATATGATCTCATTAACTATGCTAAATATGTAAATTGTGCTCCTTAATCTTGAAGAAAAGGTCACCAGCTAGATTTTGTTCTGTTAATAGCTGCAGGATGACTCAGAATAAACAGGAAAAAACCTAAAGCAGCACATGTAGTATGTCTGAGAGCTGTGCATATAGATCTGTTCACAGGGAGACATTTGCGCCACACAACGCAAATATACATGATGAAACCACTTCTTAAGTGCTGCAACAACTAATGGCACTGCAGATATGATCAGACATTAGGCAAAACTGGAGCAACCAGTCAGACCAGGGAGCAGTAATCACCTGCATATGCGCTGGCTTCTCTGCTAATAGTAAATTGGTTGATCTTGTGAAATGATTTATTTCCTTCCCTTGAAGGTCTTGATGATGCCAGGGCTTTGCAGACTGAGGAATAGGCAGAGATAATTTGAAATATATTCTATGACACCTCATATTATTCAGATGTATAGACTTTCCTAAATGGGACAATCATTGTTTGCAAGACATAGGCCAAGTGTTTATTTCTGGAAGTTTCTAAGGAATCTCCATATGTTTAGGTCAGGAAAAAAAATTCAGAATAAAAACCTGCCAATCTCTTAATTATTTTTGACACATTTCCCCGGGAAAGAGATTAATTTGCATCTCTGCTGCAAACAGAGTAATTCATGCAAGTCTTTGTTTCCAGTAAATGTTTGGCCTAATTCAAATAATATTTTATTGAAAGGTCAGATACAGGAGTGCTATGAAAACCTGTTTCACACAACATGATGCTTAGACAAGCATATAAGTTACATTTTTAAATCACTTTCTTCCATCCTTGCTCCAGCAGAGTAGTACTTTATTCCATAAATAGCCATAAACTGTTTCATCTCCAATACATGATTTTTTATTGAACAAAGTAATCCAGAAATTACTGCATGGTTTTTGTAGAAGTTGCAAAGTCTGGCCTTAATGTGCTGGCTACAACTGGAAAAATTATTAACTGTATTACGCATGTACCGAGTTTCTACCTTTCATTCCCAAAGTAATAGCAACCTAAGATTATAGAAATTTAGGAGTTCTGGATATTGTATAAAGGCATAACTGAAATATTGGGAAGATGACTGCTGCATTGATGGCTAACAAAAGTTATACAAGTTTAGAAAGAATAAAATGGTTACAAAAGAAAATTGAGGAATTGATACAGAAAAATATCTAATTGTTGTAAGTACAGAAGAATCTGTTCAAAACTTCTACTTCACCACTTCACTGACACACACAGTAAATGTTTTTAGAGAAGATGAAACAGTTCAACTGGCTCTTTAAAGATACATCAGAATTTTCAGATGCAATTTATAATGTACTTTTGCAATTCATCATAAAATAAATCTCCACATTCTGCTACAGAGTATCAACGAGAGATGAAAAGGGGCACAAAATTAAGAGAAGGAAATTTCCATCCCAACAAAAAGGTGTATATTTCCTTATTCTTTTTCCAAGATTTTCAGTATGTTAAGACAAGTGTAATCAGGGGAAGCAGCATACTAGTTACAGAAATGTTACAAGCAAAATGAAGTGTGGGCGCTTTGCTGATCTGCCTGGAAGACATAATGTTCAAGAAATATATATATATTATTTTTAAGTATTTTAAGCCATCCTGTGTACAGCATACAGACAAAAGTGGATAAAGCATCTTTCTAAATTAATGCCTAAGGTCCTGACCAAGTGATTTGCAAAAGTCCCTTGTTCCAGGTAGGAAGATCAAATATGAGGAAAGATCTCCCTCTTACCATGCACACAAGACTGTTCAGAGTGCTGTAAAATTAATCTCGTTCTTTCCCTTGAAGAACTCCTAAGCCTCCTTTTTAACTCTGCATTGACAGAAGAGACTAAGTAGTGGGCAAATCGGAAAAATTATCTTTAAAACAACTGGAAGATCACCCTGATCGTATAGCATAAATATCACTGGTTTCTGACTCAGCCAGAGAAAAGGTCTGTGATGGTTTATTCCCTGTAGGCAGCTAAGCACCACACACCCACTTGCTCACTCACCCATGGTGGAATAGTGAAAAGAATTGGAACGATAGAAGTGAGAAAACTCATGGGCTGAGAGAAAAACGGTTTAATGGGTAAAGCAAAAGACACACACACAAGCATGATGAGCATGATGTCATATTGGTATGGAATATCCCACTGGCCAGCTGGGCTCAACTGTCTCAGCTGCATCCCCTTCCAGCTCCTTGTGCATTCCCAGCCTACTCACTGGTGGGGTGGGGTGAAGAGCAGAAAAGGCCTTGACTGTGCAAGCACTGCTCAGCAATAATGAAAACATCCCTTTGTTACCAACACTTTTTCCACCATAAATCCAAAACATAGTCAAATACAAGCTACTGCGAAGAAAATTAACTCTATCCCAGCCAAAACCAGCACAAAAAGCCAGAGATATCTCCAGGAAAAACACCTATTATTTTATTAAATAGTATTTTCTATCCTGAAAGTCCACTTGTTTAGGCTTCTTATGAGTATTTTCTAGGCATTAAGTTATTCAGCAAAAGAGAAAATAACTTCTTGTCCTGCCTACTACAGATATTACTAATAAAATGTGGTAATTGTATTATGGAATATTTCATTTTACCTGATCTTTCTTTCTTTCTTTTTTTTTTTTTTTAATACTATTCTTTACTGGACATTGACAATCTCAGCTATTTGGAACCTCCTGCTACAGACTACTTTTTAAACTGAGGAACTTCATTCAGTTATACCTCATGCTGAATTTTTTAATGGCCAGAAAAAATTAAAGGAAAACAGCTTTCAGTATAGAAAGTTCTGTCAAAGTCAATTCTTTGTGAAAACATTTTTACAGGTTTGGGTTTTTTGGTTTCTTTTTTTAATTTTTTTTTTTTCTGGGGGTGTTAATATGAAAATCTGATAGAACAAGAACACGAATTAAACCTTCTCCTTTATTCCTTCCTAACTGTTTCACTTTGGTAATCTGTCTGTAGACAAATGCAGAGATCACATTCAAATATAAGCCCTGTTTTCTTGCTGCTTCAAGCAAAATGACTTTGCAAAGGCCCCTTACAGCACTAAGTCAGGGACCACAGATTTGTGCAAAGGGACAAGATTACATGGTAATTTAAGGATCTGCCTGTGAAAACTGCTTTGAAAAACTCTCATCTCTTCTTTTCCAATTCAGGGATCTTATGGAGGTCTGTGGATATTTTTGTACCAGTGGAATTATTCCTGGCAAGGATACCTCAAAAAATTTATTGTCCAAAACTTTCTCTGTCCTGTGACAGCTGCTGACCTAGTGACAGTGACTGACAATGGCTTAAACACAAAAGTGTCAGTGCAAGGTAGGAATTGTTTGAAAAGTCATCATTTGTCGACTATATTTTTCCAGCTGCAATTATTTTTTTCCTTGTTATCTTCTGTTTAGCTGAAGAACCCAGTGAACAAGTGATAAAATAGCAGTTGAAATTCAGTAGCAAAGTGAGAAGTAATGCAACAAGGGAAAAATATCATTATTGATGGATGTAGAAGACTCCACATCAAACATTATAACTTAAAAAAAAATATGAGAACTATTGCAGATAATCCTATGAAATTGTCAATAAAATACTCAACCAGCTGTTCATGTAGTGACTGGGTGTTGGGGTCATTCCAGAAAGAATTGAGAGCAATGTAGAAGAAATTATTATGTCACCTTTTGAAGCCACACAGTTTCATATTGGAAGGTTTCATAAAGGTCTAGTCAAACCACTGGAAAAAAAGTATACTAGAAGATGAACAGAATTATAGAATATTTTACTAATGACAGAAAACTACATAGACTTCAGCTGCGAAATGGAATGTGATGTTTTTATGGGAAAAGATCTGCAAAATCAGCATTGACATAGAAAAGGAAGAAACAGAAAGTTTATACTTTATATGTCATAACAAGATAAATGGAGAACATACAAGGAAATTATCAGGGAGTAAGCGTAGATCAAACATGACATGAAACTGAAATGAAGTAAAATTAAATGTAACTGTGGAATTCATGACTGCAGGATGTCATGAAATCTTAAAACACAGGGAGGGCTTCAGATAGGTTAAACAATACTCAGATGTATTTCTCTTTCTAGCTGCTACATATGGCTGGTTATCAATTACATATTGAACGGCTGAAACATATTCAGCAGTTCTTCCAACAGACAGACATGCATTTCATCAGCATGAATCACGTGGTCTTCCAATCCTAATCTTAGACCCCAACTCAGTAAACTACAAGAGTGACGGCAAACCTTTAGTTAATAACAGCAGCCACTTAGGGTTAACCTAAACTTGGTAGATGAGGGGAGAGCTTCTCATGTTATCTACCTTGACTTCAATGAGGTTTTTGATACTGTCTCCCATAACATTCTGACAAAAAATAAAAAAAGCTGATGAAGTGCAGGCTGGATGACCAGTGAGGTGAATTGAAAACTGACTGCATTCCCAGGCCTAGTGGGCGCTGATCAGTGGTGCAAAGTACAGTTGGAGGACAGTAACTAGCAGTGTATCCCAAGGGACAGTATTGAGTCCGATCCTGATTTACATCTACATTAATAATCTGGATGGTGGTGCAGCATATACCCTCAGCAAGTTTTCTGGTGACACGAAGCTGCGAGGAATAGCTGATAGGCCAGAGGGTCGTGCTATCAGCTGGAGAGACCTGAACAGGCTGGAAAAATGGGCTGACAGGAATGTCATAAAGTCAACAATAAAAGATGCCAAGTCCGGCACCTGCTGAGGAATAACCCCAGCCACCAGGACATGCTGGAAGCCAACTGTCTTGCAAAGCAGCTTTGCAGAAAAGAGCCTGAGGCTCCTGTTGGACACCAAGTTGACTAGGAGCCAGCAGTGCACCCCTGCAGCAAAGAAGGTCAGTAGGGAGGTTAATTTCAAATAGACCCAAATGTTACAACTGCAATTTCCTGAACGTGCAGGAAACACATTCAGTTGTGATTACATTTGTCAGATCAACAGCAAGCTTACCACTGGATTGGTTGACTTTTCCCTTTTTCCAGCAGAATTTCTCAGTCTTCTTGATACTGCTTTGGAACACATTTTGACACTTTGGCAGTGTTTCTCTTTGTGTACTTTCTAACATATCAGAAATATATAGATAGAATATACTCATATAATATGTAATTTTTAAGCCACTGTGGTACACTGACCAAAACGTGTATCTCTGTAACTACATAAACATACAAAGCATTTATTCACAAAGTCACAGAATCACTGAAGTTGAGATGGTTGTTTATAATGTTATTATCTCCATGATGTAAATTTATGTCCACATGCCATGAGAAATGATACTGTTGTATGTTTTGGTTTCCATTTTAATGGATATTTTGCAAAATAAAATTTTAGTACATGTGTTCAGCCAGACTTTACAGTGTAAATTATGACACAGCTATTAGTAGGTCATCAGATTGATTAGTTGCTTGCCCCCAGTTGAAGGTAATCCTCCTGCTCTTATAGGCTTCTTACAGAACAGCAAAGTGAAAAAATAAATAGCATTCATAAGAACAGAAGAATTTAATCCTGAGGCCAGTAGTAATGTCAACTTCAAAAAACACTGCTAATTAACCTAGAATTTTACAGTAGTGTCTAATACACCAAGGAGCAGGGGAAAAAAAAAAAAAAAACAACCAAAAAACCAAACACAAACACACACACACCAAAAAAACCCCAAAACCAACTAAACAAAAAACCACAAACAAACAGTGGGCTGTATTGTGCTTCCAAAACAGGGTTCTCAGAGATTTCAGCTGTGATTTTACTTCAGAAATACTAGTATCATGCATTTTGACTTAAGAATTCCAGAGATATTACAATTTTTCTGAGTATCTGATTCATTATGGAAAGAGAAATGAAAAGAATATTAAGGAGCTCTGGATAGATATGTGTATCAAAGCAGCAACAACCCATTCCTCCTTTAAAAGCCTGGAAATCAGGAAACACTGCGCAGTAACTTTATCTATTCAAGAGGTAACAATAAGACTGTCTAGTTCATAAAAACAAAAGTTTTTATAAGCAAGTGTTTGTAGCAGTAGTTGCTTGAAAGAAAAATGCCTGTTTACCATTCCTCAGAGTGCTGCTCCAGCAACTTGTCCAATCTAGAAGAAAAATGAATTTGTTTAGGTATAATATGTAAAAAACAAAACAAATGCAAAAAAAATCCTGTTTGCTAAAAGTATCAGTGGAGTAAAGAGAAAATATAAATAACAAATGTAGAAGCAGTCAGTCCATTCATGCTTCACTGCCTGAATATGAAATGTATTTGGGCAGTAGGAACAAATACTTTGTATTGGAGTACCTGCAATGATAGTTTAATCTACATGTTCTGAGGTCAGAACAACCTGATAAAGCCTGAAAATGGACTGGAACACTATCTCACAAGGAACAAGGCAAATCTGAGTCACTGAGAAAAACAGTACCTGGCCATATCTTACTTTTATTAGTGTTGTCCATGAAGAAACATGAAAGTTTGTGCAGTTTTAAATTGCCTCTAAACCAGGCAATGACATCAAACTGTAACAGGTTGCTCAGATAGGTTGTGGAGATATTCAGAAGCCATTTGGACATAGTCCTGTCCCGGGCTGGGAGCATGGACCGGATGCCCTCCAGAGGTCCCTTCCAAACTTAGCCACTCAATGATATGATGATTCTGTCAACACTTGCAATGTAACACAGACATAAGCAGAAGCACATAAGTAAAACAAAGTAAGAATGAAATTGGTGAAAATGCTAGTTAATACATCAGGAAAGCCATCACCTGAATTGTCATTGACTGACACATAGAAAGAAGGAAGATATTCCTAAATTTAGAGAATAAGAAATGTGACTTAGAGTTTGAAATAGAATAAAACCAGTCAAAACACCTAGTCCAGCCCCAGGCTGCTCTGAAATAGGTCACTGTCTGCAGTACCAGAGATAAAACTAACAGGAGAGGTTTTTCATAGGCTGGTTTGATACTACTACTCGTAAGTATTAAAATATGCATTGTATAGTGAATATGCTGGAGTGTAGCTGGCCTCCAATGGAGACTACAGAAAGCAACAAGGGACATTTCCTCAGGACATGAAAAGAAAAAATGACCCAGCAAGTTGCACTTCTCCCTTAGGTCCTGTCTTCTCTAGATGAACATAAAGGTAAAGGAGAACACAATGGAAGTATGCAGCACAAAGGACAGAGGGTTTGTATAACTACTTCAGGGCTTTTTTTGCTAGTGGACTCAAAACAGCTCTTGGTAAGCGTGATTCCATCTTCCATATCATTATGTGAATTGTCATTCTGGGAAATGGCTGGATTCCCATCTTCGACCTACTGAATAATCAGTTATTTATACCATGGAGCACTGCCATTAGGAGACACCAGAGTCTCCCATACCAAAGTACTCAGCAAGTATTAGGGCATTCCTTTATGTTGTGAAAAATACAGTAACAAATCCCATCAGCTTGCAGAAGGGAATTCTGTCTGCTGCCCACACTGTGTAGGAAGGGGCAGGAATTTGTAAGCATCAACACAGGCTTTAAGAATCCCAAGTACTCCAGTCTTCTCTCCCAAAAAGAAATTATTTAATGAGTTCAGTAGAACTTCTGAAGCTTCTGGTACTTTTCTCTGCCCCCAAATATCTCTGTGATTTAGCAACATGACCACTGCAGATTACCAGGTGTTCATTAAAGGGAGAATAGTATAACCACGAATGCTTGGTTAGTGATACATTTGCTGTGCTACTATAAGCAGTAGGATTTGAAAAGATGCAAAATCCATGCGCTTGCAGAGAATCTTATGCAGGAAGCTCTCTTAGACAGGTTTTCAAAACACTGCACAGCCCGAGAACTTCTTGGCTGTTTGTCATATGCCACACATTGCTAATGCCTAGCGTGAAGGGTTCAAGCAATAGCAGTGTCAATTTGAAGCAGGCCGATTAGAGATACATCCTCTCAGTCACTAGAAAGCTCTGCATAGCTTTTCAGTACTGAAAGAGAGCTACTCCAAAAGCTAAGATATGGTGTTCTGGCAACACCATACATTTATTTAATGGGATGAAGACAGAGTTTTGTGCGGGTGCAGCATGAGCAGGGATATGCACTAGGCAAGACGAGCCTGGGGCCAATAGTCCCTGCTGGGCAGTGCTTATGCTTCCAAGGTGCAGTGCCACTGCCCCAGACAGGCAAGCAGGGCACGGTGGTGACAGCATGGGGTCCTGTCAACAGCCCAATGATCATCAGGCAATGGCAAGGCAGCAAGGCTTTACCAAAGTCAAGCCAGAAAATCCAAGCAGTAATCCAGGAACAAAAGTAGAGACAGACATCCCTACAACAGAGTTCAGACAGGGACTGGCAGTTCAGGAGTAGGTTTAAATGGATCCCTCAGTCAGGAGGTGCGGGGATGTCCCAGCTGAAGCTGGTCAAGCCCATCGAGGACTGTTTGTGCCTTCAGGACCCCTACATCTGTATGTAAGGTGAACTCAATCATGTGCAAAAAATATTTGTCATTCAAACTGAAGTGCAAATCTCAGAAATGGCAAATGGAAAGTACCGGGCTGTAAAATAATAGCATGTTGCCCCTTGCAAGCTTCACTCACTGTAAAAGAGTTGTTTTTACATTTCCCAATGAAACACTGTGACATAGCTAAATTGATTTACAAAAGCTTTTAAAATAGAAATGTGTTGTTGGATTTTAAAAACTGCTTATTTTCTAGTACTCTCACAAAACAGAGGTTGTATGTACCCTTATTAGGACAATAAGCAATTCATCAAAACAATGGTGCTTCTACAATGCAAGCTGTTGGTAGCACTGTGCAGAAAACATAGAGCAGCAGCAGGTGCCTGAGCCTTAAGGAAAACTCAGCAACAATGCTTCTATCCTGTTTTGCATTTCCACAGTATATGAAACTACTTCATTAACTACTGCTAGCTGCAGTGGTACCACTGGCGAGACAATGACACTGTCTCTGATTTGTAATTCTCACCTATCGAGTCTGTACTGGGAACTTACATCAGCATCAACCCTTTCCTGCTTGTGTCACTGGTTTTGTCTGCTTTCAGTACCCCATTACCTCATTTTCCTACAGTAGCGCTAAATAAATTTATTTTCCCAAAAAAGACTAAAAAGTCCTGGCATTCTACCAGCACTTGAAAGCATCATCATAGTGTGACATTTTCAAACAATGGTGTTGAGGGTGAATTCATGATCCAGCTCCAGGAGAAGACTGACACTTGCCACCAAGATCTGCCTGGGTTACTTACAGTTTATCATATCTTGTGCTGGTTGTTTTGCTTGTGAGTTGGGATATATATATATATGAAATCAACATGTATGGAAAACATTCAATTTTCCACCAGTCACTGAAAAGGTTTTTATTTCTTTTTTCAAATTATTTGGGACCAGCTTATATCGGTCAAATTTGGCCTCCTGGAATAATCAAAACCTATTTAAAACCCAATAAGCTAGCTTTTAATTTTATCTGTTTACTAATGGAATTTGCTGATCGTAATTGCCTGTTCATAGATTTTATTACTTTCTTCCTATGTTTTCTAATAAAATTTACATTTGCAATATATCTATAGGAACATGATCAAGTTTTTTTATAAAAAGAATACGTACTAGATGGAAAAAAATCAATGCTGAGTATTGAAACAGCTAATTCATAGTAGCGTTTGACATTAACTTCATAGAGTTGCTTCATCATGACTGGGCAGTGCTCACAAGAGGGGAAAAAAAGCTTCTCTGCTGTTAAGGCAACAGGAACTATATAGTTTTTCCCTTCTGCAACTGATAAGTTTTCTTTAAAAAAAGAAGTCTACTAGCCTAAACTTCTACCAAGAATTACTGCTTGTCTTCACTATGTTCTTGAATCAATGACACCTCTAAGTCTTATAACGTTAAATAAACAATCAGACAGCATTATTTTCAGGCCTAAAGACAGAATAACATATGGGCAACAAATAACTTTTTAAGAAGTACCATTCAGCAGTCATTTTCCAGTACCACTCTAGAAACCAGCTTATCTTTTTTTCTCACAGTAAAGGTGATTTTCCATTGATTAATTTTGTATGATTCACTTTCCTAGAGATTTTCCAAATAACAGCAGCTCTGGGACTCACTCACAGTCTTCTTTTGACCCAAGAACAAAATATGTGTTAATGATTAAAAAACCTAATCAACAACATTTCTGAAATTTTAGTAACCCTACTAAGTATCATGGTTGCTACCTAAAATCTTTTGAATTTGAAACTACTTATATGAATATATTACTTTGCTCTTAGGCTGAAAGAAAAGTCCAGTAGAATAGGAAAGAAAAAAGAAAACAGAAAAGAGAGAAGAGTAATGAAAAGAACACGCCTGATTACAAACCACTTTCTTTTCAGTTGTAAACACAAATATTAGACTCCTTCTGCTCCAATTTCAATTTTGTTGTGTTATCAAGTGTAACATCATTTCAGATGAACAATATCATCAACACTAAATCTACTACATGTGAAAAGACTATTTATAATTACTGTAACATATCCTGGGAATATCTGCATGTAAATCATACATCTGAATGTTACATTTTCTATCTTCTCTGTATGGCATCTTTGGTCTATACATCTGATAAGCTTAATAGTACTTTTGACAAGACTTTTATAGGTAAAATAGACATTTTTAGCTGAAACACCTCAAATTACTCCTAGATATGTTACATAGCAGTACAAGAAGAAAAAGATCCAGTGAATTTGCAAGTATTTCTCTTTCTTAAAGAGTCTGTTCAGTTTTTGAGGATCTGTCAAAGAATCTGAATGCTGAAGCTTCTGAAAAACTGGTGACATGGCAGCAAATGTTTAGTGGGAAATTTCCTTTCATTTCAAACTCATTAACTAACCAAAAATAACATCTTTTGAGCAGGAAGGTGCTATTCCATCACTACATATGTCAGTTATGATCCTGAGATGAGAACCCAGTCCCCAAGGCAGGAAGAAGTTAGAGATGAGAGACAGTGCTGGGTTCCATGGAAAGAGGCCTTTAAATAATACACAATAAATACAAATGTAGTTCTCATTTAAAGACTAGTTCTACAGCTGTGCTCAAAAAGCATAAACTATGAACCACATGATGAATGTGTGCAAATGTTCACTGAGACTTAGAGTAAAGGTCAAAGTATATAATATCAGTCAGTCAATCAGTCAAGCAACTGTTTCCATTGATTTTCACAGATTGCTCTTTGGACACACAGATGCGGGATTTAAACCATTTGCTGCTGTAAGTTATTGAACATCACAATGGTCTTTCCCCATACTTCAGCATTCTACTTCAAATGTCACCTTAGTATCTCATTCTTGAAACACAATGATTCATTCTTCATTATATTAGCTTTGAGTAGTTCTTGAGAGATAATAGAATTATTTGTATGTAAAGTTACATATGTGATTAATTTTACAGGATCAAGACATTACTGCACAAGTATTTGGAACATGCTCTATGTGTAAGATATATTTAAATTGTATGGTGGAACTTGGTCCTGCATTTGAGAACATAATGCACAAATGGTCAAACTTTTCAAGTTTACATATTATAATTTCTTAAACTCTTGTTAACACTGATTGATAGGTTGCTTTGATATGCTGACACTTTGGGATTCATCTTGTATCAAGAAGGAAATCCTAAAGCAACAGCAGTAAGTCTTGACCATTTGGAAAGCATTCAGGCATGTCTAAATCTACCTCAGCTATCACTGGTTTTATTATTACCTGTCATCCTTCTCAGTCAGCTCCCTCTTCTCTATTTGTCTGGGTTTTGCTTCCTATTACGAACTTTTTCAGTCGACCATCCAAAGCAGAGAACTTTGTTTCCTTCATGTGTACAGTACCTGAAGGAATCTCAGAACTCCGTAATGTTAATAACAAGAGCAACTTAAAATATCTTGGAATTCAGACCATTGAATTTCTATAAGACTTCTTTCTTCCTCAGTCTGAGAAAATAGGTCTAAACTCTTGAGAAACGTTTTCTGTTAAAAAGTTCAGCCAACTCTGTATAAGTTTAAGAGCCAAAGAATAATTACGAAAACTGACATAGTTTAGGATGAAAAGCCACCACCTACTTCCTTGAGATTTTATCTGAATTTTTTCAGTCTGCTCTTCAGTCTGCTACAGTTTTTAGTAGTTTTGCATATATGAAGATGGCTATGCACCACCATTTCCTCCCTCTCTTTCATTATTGAACATTTCTAGAGCTACCGAGCAAGAAATACACCAATTTTGGTTTCATGCGAAACAGCTAAAAGATTGAAATTTATACCCTTCTAGACTTTTTTTTTTTTTTTTTTTGGTAAGTTTGGCACATTGCAAGACTTTCTATTTTGCAATTTGACTATGTCGTTGTGTTCAGAATTAGCTCAATACATTTGTTCCCTCCTTGTAGCTACAATATATGTCAGTTATTTTCACTTGCATGGATCAAGTGCTTTCAAACTGTGAGGTTAGCTTTCTTGATGCAACTTTGATCTCTTCCAGAGCAAGATGTACTAAGCCCAGCAAGAACACCAAAACCAGCATTAATTTTCTCTTATTTTTGTCCACTTGGGATACAATAAACCTAGCATTTTCTTATTTATGAAGAACAGAACAGGCGGTTCTGGTTTTTGTTTATTTCCAAGCAGAAGCAAGCTGACACAGCAAGAAACAATGGCAGGTATATACATCCAGATGTTGTAAATTATCACAACAGTGTGCTATTTCCAGGAGACTATTAGAAAGAAGTTAATCCACAGGTATTTCCATCTTTGTTTACCTCGGCAGAGGAAACATACTAGGTTGGTTTTATTTTATTTTTCAGGGTTTTTTGGTTGGTTTTTTTTCCCCCAAAATTTAATGGCATTTTTAACAGTTAGTTCTTAAGTCAACTTTCTAAGGGTATGCATTTGCTCTCTGTTGGGGCAGGGAATAATTAGGGAGAAAGTTACTTGATGCAGGATTTTGGAAAAGCTAAATTCTCTTAAACTTTTAATTCACGTATTTTAAACTGGACACTTAAGCCAGGTAGGCAGGTATCTAGACATGGGGTGACAAGACTTATTAAGAACTAAAGCTTGAAAATAAATTTTGCAATTAGAATTACTTCCTCACAGTGGTAGGCCGGAAAATGCGGATGAAATAAAAGATTAGGAAGAGAAAGGATTACAATAATGTCTCAGTCTGCCTGCTAAAATGAGTTGTCCCTTATTATACAATATCTAGTGCTCAAGCTGATCTGTTTTAAGATCTTGAAAATTAAGGACATATTTGTTCCCTCAGGTCAAGATCCCCAGCTCTCAACTGCCATTTAAATGATATCTTCAGCCAGTGCCAAAGGTCTTGAATGGCAGATAACAAACATTTTACTAAAAAAATTGTAAATATACCTAATATTTACCTATTTCTTAAAACTTAACTGTATTTAATAATGTTTTTATATAAAAATTTTGTATTTGGTTGGAATATTTTTTTAATCTGGATAAACTAACGAGGTATTGCGAATTTTCAGGTGTTCTGATAATTTGCTCCTCTGGTCTATAGCAAATCCCTTAATTTCCTCCAGTATGCACCACTTTTTCCTTCCTCAGACTTCATCCTGAAAAATCTCATTTTTTAGCTCAGCCAGACTCATCCTGTCCAATAAAAATGAGGTTTCTGAGCCTTTGCATAAATTCCCATTAGCAGAGTAAATTCCATCTTCAGTAAAAAAAAAAAAAAAGATTCTAAAAATTTTGTGTAAGAACCTATTTGTGAGTGTGCTCTACCTTAAACTTTAATCACGTTACTGGTTTTGGATAACAGTGAAATATCAGTTTTTCCATATAGGAAAATATAAATATGTTCAAAAGGCACTGACCATTATAAGGAAAATTGAAGAAAAGACAAGTACAGTTTCCCATATTATTTCGAAGTAAGCAATAATGAAGTTTGGGAAAGATATTTTTTTTATCAGTTTGACAGCCAATAGTTACCCTGTTGGAACAGCTTTTTTACTTCCTTCTAGGTGTTATGTTACACAAGAAAAAAAGCGCTGCAATACATGCAGCTAAAATAGGAAAAACAAGAGTTAAAACTGTGAAAATTGAGGAATTGGAGCTGCATTTGTGGTTTTAAATTACATTTTCCTACATACATTATTTACCCTAAAATATCATTACACAATTACTTTTACCTACTTCCACATAATTCTGACTCAGTGTGTAGTCATTTCTCAAGTGAGTAAATATTTAGTAGTAAACTTCAAGACATCTTTACCTAGAATCATAGAATCATAAATTGTTTAGATTGGAAAAGACCTTTAAGATCATCAAGTGTAACAATTAACCTAACACTGCCAAGTCCACCACTAAACCATCTTCCTAAGTTGCACATCCATAACCTTTCCCAGCACTGAGATCAGATTGACAGGCCTGTATTTCCCTGGATCCTCTTTCCAGAGCTCCTTGTAGATGGGCATTACATTTGCTAACCTCCAGTCAACTGGAACCTCCCTGGTTAACCAGGATTGCTGATAAATGATTGAAAGTGGCTTGGTGAACACTTCCACTAGATCCCTGCATTGGTCTACATGCACTTCAGTTGGCCTATAGATCCCACCACCTTTTCATAAGGAGAAGTCCTTATTGCAATGTGGCCATTCTCAGGTGCTTTCATGGTTTCTAACAAATCAACAACCCTTGTGTCCTTGCTGATGCATGGATCTCCATCCCCTACCTCCACTGAGAGAGCAGACCAAAAGACTTCACTAGCACACTGTTCATCAAAGCCCACAGGCTTATCTCTAGTGGGCCTGGTTTTACCCCTTTCCCATTTCAAATCTAGTTTGAAGCTATTTCAATGAACTCTGTTAACTCCTGTACAAAGACCCTTTTCTCCTGTTGCGACAGGTATACCCCATCTGCTGTCATGTAAACAGACCCATAATCAAAACCTCCAAAATTCTGCTGGTAACACCAGGCTTATAGGCAAATGTTGATCTGCTGGATCTTCCTATTTCTTCCCTCATCATTCCCTAAACTAGAGCCACTCAATTAGCTACAAGACTTACAAGAGCCTTTATAGATGTGGGGAGACTGATGAATATACTACAATGATGCACTGGCCAATAACATTAGCTAACACTGAATTAAAATATTCTCCCACATTCAGTGTCTTTGAATATATATAACATTTATTTATATGACTGACCAAGCATCCTTTCCCTATGGTTACTCTTTCTCCTTCTGGGACTATACTGTAGCCTAAATTTCTAAATGTCAAAAAATGTTGAACAAAGAAATCCGCCCTGCTTGGTGCTCCTGGTAACCCTCAGTACTGCAAGGCAGTCTTTAATGGATAGAAATGCTGGAGACATTTCATCTTGTGCACATGGAATAGCAGTAATTGTTCATAATAAATGCAAAGACATTTCCCTTTAGGATCACTTTTTTTCAAAAAGTTTGTTCTGTATAATCTAATAAAATCTAGAAAAGAATTTTTAAAAAGGTAGAAAGCCTACTGAATGCAATGATGAAGATTTGAAGTGGGACTCAGATATTTTACTGGCTAGAGAGTTATTATAACCTATATACAAACACACAAACCCTTAATTTAAAAATGAAAGAAGGTGTGAAGAACGGTTAGCAAAATTCCCCAAAGGCCTTTCCAGTAAGTAACATAAAATGACAGATTCTTACATTAATAACATCATTCATGCATTGTTTATTATTAAATGTGTTTCTGTTAATATTCAAACTTGTGCAAAAGCTCACACCACAAGTTTTCTTACAGGTTTTCTTTGTAACACTCTCTGCATACCATTAAGTGATTAGCTGTAAACTTGTAAGCTGTCACAGACAAAGCATACACAGACACAGTGGAATTACCACCACCTGTTTCCAAGATGGTTTCTGTCACTGACAGTGTCTTGGTCTCGCTTTACATACCTGCTGCTGGTGCCCTGGCACCAGGGGCTGCAGTGCAGAAGGAGGGGAGGAGGTGCTCCAGGCAATGGAGCGGAGGTTCCCCTGCAGTTCGTGAGACAGACCACAGAGGTAGCCAGTGAAGACACCCACACTGCAGCCATGAAGCACCCCACGCCACAGCAGGTTGAACTTTCCTGAAGAAAGCTGCTCCCATGCAAAGCCCATGCAGCCAGTGGAAAAGTGTGAGGAGGAACGAGCAGCATATTTAATACATGCAGTATTCATCATGCATTATCAGAAGTCAAGTATAGCTTTTCAATTAATAGGTTTTAATTAAAACTTCTCAGATACCTTGGATTGCAGATCAAATCATAATTTGTGGAAGTTAAAAGGAAAGTTCCAAAGGAAAGTTCAGCTGTCAAGTAGCAGATAATTGCCAGTGAAATACAAGAAAATAATTGTTTTTTAAACTTCTTAGCACTTTTCAGTGTTCCTTGAATATCTCTTTAGATGTAATTACAAATAAACTCACATGCCTTGATTTGTCTACACTGCTATCCTAGAAACTTCTGACCTGGGCTAGATGCTGTAAGTAATGACTCTTGGCAGCTTTGACTTAGTAAGTTCTGCTTTTTCTATCCCATGACATTGATTTTCAGAGCCGTTCCTGTACTTCATGCTAGCAGAGATATCCGGCTACTTGCATTTCAAACACATATTTTAAAACTAACTTGGTATGTCTAATCTAGACCAGCATCACAGAAATAACTGCCACCTAGACCTACTCACAGATGATCTGGTTGCATGTGACATGACAGCTGCTGATGATTTTATCTTAATATCATTAACCTATGAAAATACATTCAACATAACTGCAGCCTGTCACGGTGAACTTCATAAAGTAGTTCAAATCATTGTTTGCTCCAGGTCATTAAGAAACTAGTAAACAGACTATTTAACAATGATGCTAATGTAAATTTTCCATGACAGCAGTCACTGGTATCCTGCTGACAAATGATAATGTCATTGCAACATGTCCTTAGAGCTCAATAATTACTTCTGTATTCATGAGTGTATTTGGCTGGAAGTTTACCTGATCGGAATGTAAAAGCTCTCAGCAAAGTTTACACATGCTAAGTGCCATCAGATGCATATATGACAGGAATATGTTCAAAATGCCTCTAAAGAAATAATCTGTTTACCTGGGGCATTACATTGTCTTCTTCACACCACTCAGGAGTCTTCCTGAAATACTGCTTTATTGAACTACTGCTTTAGCTCCTTTCCTTACAATATAATGCAATATGAAAACATTTCAAGGGATAGAAAGTGAAATACTTCCAAAGAACTGCAATAAACTAGCTTTAAAGGTTTCCTGCCTACCTGTATGAAACAAGCTTTTGTTATTTCAAACACCACTAGCATATTTTGAAGCAGTTTTATGATGGTGATCCTTTCAACTTGTTTTTAAATATTATATACTATTTGAAGGACAACATCTGAATTTTAGTAGTTGAGACACAATATCTAGTATTTATAAATGAGTTTTAAATACTGATTAAATTTACATCCAAGTCCATAAAGAAATAAATATGCATTTGAAGCATCAGTGACGGCATGTGCGAAGTCATACTAGGAGGTGATAGCCTCAGAAAACAAGAAACTATGTATCTTTAAAAGAGGGATAATGGGGAATCCAAAGAAAACAGAACTGTTCACCTAACTACAGACTATGCTATATTGGAATAGATGTGTAGGTGAACTTACAAGTACCTAAAGAACAATAAAAACAGCCAGTGTGGATTTTTCAAATACAAACTATGTAAAGCCAAGCTAATCTTCTCGGGCACGATAACCAGAATACTGGTGTGGTGGTTTTGTCTGGGGTGGATTTAATTTTCTCTGCAGTAGCTGGTATGGGGCTGTGCTCTGGATTTGTGCTGAAAACAGCGTTGATGAAACAGGGATGTTTCAGTTACTGCTGAGCAGCGCTTACATGGAGTCAAGGCATTTTCTGCTACTTTTCCCACCCCACCAGCAAGTAGGCTGGGGGTACCCAAGGATTTGGGAGGGGACACAGCCAGGGCAGCTGATCCCAAATGACCAAAGGGATATTCCAGACCATATGGCATCATGATAAGTATATAAAGCTCTGGGAAGAAGAAGGAAGTGCAAAACATTTGGAGTGATGACATTTAGTCTTCCCAAGTAATGGCTACACATGACAAAGCCCTGCTTTCCTGGAGGTGGTTGAACACCTGCCTGTCGATGGGAAGTGGAGAATGAATTCCTTATTTTCCTTTGCTGATATGTGTGGCTTTTCCTTTATCTATTAAACTGCTTTTATCTTAACCTAAGGGTTTTCTCACTTTTGCTCTTCTGATTCTCTCCCCCATCCCACCGAGAAGAGTACATGAGCCACTGCATGGTGCTTAGCTGCCATCTGGGGTTAAGCAACGACACTGGGTAAGAAGCAGAAGAAATGTGCTCTATCTTGAGTACAGTAAGAGTTTTAATATTTTCCATATTAAATTCTCACAGGAAAATTAGGGAAATGTCGTTTATATATATATATATATATATATAAAAGACAGTGTGTGTCTGCTCTAAAAGCTGTTCTCAAAGAATAGTTATCGGTACCAAATGGGGATTTTCTTTCAAGCTGGTTCCCTCAGAGATTCCAGGCCCAACTCTGTTCAATATTTTCATTAAAAATATTCATTACAAAGTCAATGGATAAAATTTGTACATGAAACCAGGATGTATTAGGATTACAGAAGTTTTGAGGACAACTTCAGAATTCAAAACTGTTATAATAAGTATATAACCCAGAACTGAAAAAAATATTTTCTTTTAAGAAAAAGTTCAGACCGCAATGACCAGTAAAGAGAAATTAACACATAAAATACCAAATGAGGAAAAGGACCTGCAAGTGTATTAGAAACAACCTGTGAGAAAACAGTGCACTATTACTGTAATGGAAGGAAAGGGAAAATCTCACGTTTTCAAGAATTTTTTTAGGAACGATACGGCTGAGGATCATTTTCTTCAACTAGTTTCCAGGGAGAATGCAGCTGAAATAGTGTGAGAAGTCTTCAGTTCCATACTCCAAAACACGTGTAGTCACTCTGGAAAGAATTCAGCAGAAGACAGTACGAAAGAGAAGAGGGCTCAGAATGCATTGTCTGTGAGGGAAGACCACAGAAAAAAAAGTTTTCTTTTAGTCTAGGCAGGTAAAGGCTTGATAAATCTTCCAGTATATGGGAAAATTTTTATAGCAAAGACAGTGATTGACTGTTGCCAACTGTTCATGAGAAAAAGAATGCAGTTTAACTTGCAGTAAAGACTATATAGGTCATATATTAAGAAAAAAAAAAAAAAACAAGAGAAAAAACCCTTGAACAGGACACCCTCAGAAACAGAAATTCTAAAAAATGTAGCAGATACAAATCTCTGTGGGAAGCTGTAGTGCGTTTGATCCTTCCTCAGTGCGAGGGGACTGGACTATGTAACCTTTGGAAATCTATTCCATCCTGCATTTCTAATTCAATGACCACATGATGTGCTTTAGCAAGGACCATTTATGGATTTTTTAAGAGTGCTGTAAGTGACATCAGGTTAGATAATTCCACCCTTTCACAGAGTAGCATTTTCTTTCCCAAAGGCACCCCTGCTTCCCTTGTGCTTACTTACAGATTACAGCACTATTCAACACAGCTAAAGACAGAGAAGTTGCCACAAAATGTATTTTGGATAATTTTTATAAATAAGTCTACATGAATGATTAGGACAAAATCTGACCTGTTTTAAAGATGCTGAATTAATAAACTTTATATGAATAATTCCCAGCTTCACGGGGCATGAATTAAATATGAAATAACACTTTTAAAATTAATTGCTTTTAAGGGGTTTTGGTGCTAGGTGAGCTCATTACAGCACTGATTCGCTGCATATACCTTCACCTAGTAATGTAACAGACACACATACCTTGCTATTGGATAGGATAATGCATTTTTTAAAAAAGAAATACCTGAATAAAACCAGACATGTCTTGACTACCAGAATACTTGTAAGAACATACACTTTTGAATAGATACCAGCTATGTTCACAGCACTTAAAGCATCAAAGACTGTTCTGATTTTCTAGGAAAACAGATTCTAGTTCTACAAACACATAGCACATGTCTCTAGCTGAATGGCAGCAATTATCCAGTCTGGAGCTGAGGCAAACAGACAGATTTATTTGAGATAAACTTTAACCCCTACCATAGAGAGAATAATACAAGTTTGAATACGGCATGGCTAAAACTGCAGACTGAAAATGCATCTTCTAATGCAAGCAACATTGTATGAGCTCTAATTAATGTGAAAATTAAGCTGAAAAGCGTGTGTGTGTGTCTGAAAAGCATGTGTGTGTCTGTCTGTTACGAAAAGCATTAGATTGCTTGGTCTTTTTTTTTCCCCCAGAGCTGAGAAACAGTCTCATGTAAGTATCTAATGCTTTGATACGCAAGTATAGATGGCAGCATATTTCTCTCTCAAACATGCAGATATGGATCTGTTAGGAACTGAAAAAGCTAACACAAGATCACAGAATAGAGGTGAAAAGTATCATTGTTATTGGCAATAAGCCTCACTAAAACTAATTTTTATGAGCAATTTAGTATATCAAAGTGCAGTTACATTCTGCAAGTATGATTTTGTAGAAGCAGCTTTTAATGTTTCCTGGTTATTATGCCTGAAAGACTTTTTATCAAATTTACTTCACTTGAGGAGTTAAAAAGACAGGCCAGAGGCTTCTCAGTAGTTTCACCATCCCCCTTCTCCCTCAGGATCTGGAATTCAGACTTGTCCTTTCTGCTCATCCAGCATCATCAATACTGAGGCTTCTGCATCTGCGACTAATGTGGCAGTTCTGTGCTAGTGGTGTGCACAAGCCACAGAGAAACCAGCTTACCCTTCCCCATGGGTGGCAGCACTGGGAAGGGGAAAAAGAAAAATGAGCTAAAACCTTCAAACAAAGGTGAACTTTGCAGTGCTTTTTACAAGAAATGACAGTAAGGTCAATACAGCAGGATGCTCTGGGTAGCGAAGAGATGCCATTTTTTATATTGTTCTAACATCTTTCTCGCTCTGCTGCTTAGATTATGTTACAGGGGTTATGGCAAAATGGTGTAATGAGAACTGGTAAGAAAATTAAAAATATTTCCACCAACTGTTGGCAGGAAAAAAAGGGTGAAAAAAGGGTCGGAGGGGGTAAATCTTAAATTAGTTTCATGGAAATAGTGTGATGTTCTGACATGTTTTGTTTGGTTGTTTTGTTTTGTTTGGGGTTCTTTTTTTGTGGTTTTTTTTGTTAGTTTTTTTGTTTGGTTTTGTTTGTTTGTTTGTTTTTTTTTTTTTAATCTCAATAGAATCCGAAGGAACTATCTTTTTGACTTAGGGAAAACCAAATTTTATTCATAATAATTCACATTCCAAATATTTGTAATTATCTAAATTGAGTTTCTGTCTCCTGATGATTTTCTTCTGGATTCTTCCCATCTTATTCCACACTGCATTCAGTTTCACTGCAAAGTTTTCGTTCTGGGTGGGGAGGAGGAAATGTGTGTCACTGTAGCTGTTGTTTGCTTAGAAGATGTAGAACCAATGTCCTACTCCCAGTTAAAAAAGGCAATTTTTAAGTACTGCACGATACACTGCATGCATCCAGTTCATAGCAGAGGGACAGATGGGTGAATAGCCTTTCTTGACCTGCACTCTCCCTTTCAGGGAATAACCAGGCTGGCCAGACTTTGCAGTGTGGGTGACTACTAGCCAGCCACATCAAATATATCCAGGGGGAACCTTTCTTTGCTACTTTAGAAAAGTACTCAAATGATATCAAAATGGGTATAAAATACATGTATTTTAAAGGCTGTTTCATGTAAACTTACTGACGGTTTAACTCATAAAGTACCTAGAAGACTAGGAATAACTAAATTTGAATTCAGGAATTATAGGTGATGGGCAGAAGCCAGCATTAGCAAAAGTTGATCTTTTTTCACTGTATAAACAAGGCCAGATGGGCTCAGGTGGAATGCATTTAAGTTGGTGCATTTTCCCCATACGCACACCTCTAATTGATGAGGAAATTGCCCCATCCTTCAGAATCGCCTGGCATTTACTACTGCAATAAGCTGTACTTAGGAAAGAAACATTGCTTCAGACTTTTGTAGTTTCTCAGGTACATCCCATGTGAAGCCCCGATTATAAGTCTGGGCCTGAAGAAACATATTACACCATTAAAAACATAACAAAGATGAGATCAAATTTAAAGGGCATAGATTCCAATTTTGTTCTTGTACCAAATTCTCTGGGACCGAAGCTGTCTGGGAAGCATTGCAGAAGAATTTTACAATACTAATTGATCGAGCAATAAAATGGCAGATGAAATTTCGTACCAAAAATACAAAGTGGTGCACACGGGAAAAATAACCTTAACTAAACACACACAATGATAGGCTCTAAATAAGCTATTACCACTCAAGAAAGAGATCTTGGAGTCTTTGTGGATAGTTTCCTTAAAACATTGTCTGGAAATGGAAAATGGCATTTTAGGAACGATTAGGAAAGGAAAAGAGTAAAACAGAAAAATGTGTCCTATTCTGTGTGCCTGTTTTTCAGAAAGCCATAAGAAGCAGCATAGAGAACAGTGCCAAGGAAGATGGATATATAGATATATAGTATAGACTAAAGGATAGATGGAATAGGATTCTTCACATTTGAAGAGGTGACAGAAGGGTGATGTTATAAAGGTGTACAAAACTATGGATGATATGGCACAGTAAACTATTTTTAACTCTTGTTTTCGTAGAGAAATGAAAGACTGCTCAGCTTCTCATACCCTTCCCTAATAAACTTCCATCAGTTAACACAGAATACTGTTCTAAATGGACATTAAGTCTAACATATATGGCAGTTCTTAATTACATCAGTGTTACCACATTATTCTCAAATTGAAATAATCCTAACTAATAACGCTGTGACAATGTGTATAATCTGATCTGGATATTTTGCTTTCTGCAGGATGACCTGTATAACCTCTCCTTTCCTGGTCAAGGTCTCTTACCATATCACTTTAAGGCTGATAAGTCAGCAAAGAATGATATTAGCATACAGCATGGTGGAAAGGGGTGGAACCAGTGGATAAACACATTCAAAGCCAAATGCATTGTACTACAATTGTTGCAGTCTCAACATAACACTTTTAATGAGAAGCACTATTAAAAATAATTACCTGTCCTGCCTATCCCAGAATTTAGATGAATGAAAAATAAGCAATAAGAACAAAAATGCAAGAAAACTCTGTAAAGTCATTTCCTGAAAATCAGTCCTACTACTGAAAGAAAACTGCATCTTCTTTTGGTGCTCTTCTGATCTATTCAGTACTACTAGTATCACTTCAAACGGTGATACGACACCATGCCAAAGGGTGGAGTGTAAAAAATTCTACATAGATGATTTGTATTTTATTTACTTTTTATTGCCCAGAAGTGCAAAGCACTTCACAAAAGACATAGCCTTGTCCTAGAGTTTACAGTCTAATGGATCTATTTGACAGATATGTGAGCTACAACATTTCATAAGGCAAGAAAGGACTAAGAAAGGACAGGGTGTTGAGTCAATTGCTTTCTCCATCATTTATTTATTGCCAGAGCATTTCCAGTGATCACACAGTGAAAGCTGCAATGAGAAGTGCCTTTGAAGTAAGACTAATCTAAATGACTGAATCCAGTTTGGGGATGGAGCTCCATGCCCAGATGGTTGTGCTATGGGGAACCTTTGTAGCACAGACATTTGCCTACTCCAAAGGAGTTCATTTAGCACCACTGGTACACATGTCAGGGTCAGGGTATTGTCTGTTTTCACAGACAGTCACTGCCTCAGTGCAAGCAGAACCTGCTGGTGGATCTTCATTGCTGTGTCTCTTGCTAGTGAAACTGCCCTCCTCCTTTCCTTCTCTCTGTACTCCTAACTGTCTCAACCTGTCGCTGACAATTAGCACAGCTTCACTTTCCCCCTTTCTCAGTCAAGTCCTGTTCTCCTCACAAAGTTATATGTCTCCAGACACATAATGACATGTCTTTTTAATAGATAGTGTAGCTGGGATTTGCATTTTGGTTTCAAGAAGATATAAATATGAATCAAATTTGCTACTTCAGTATGTGGGCATTTACCACTACATATGCATCACAAACTCTGTCTATAGAGCAAAGTGTCTGCCTCCTTCATATTCTGCTTTTCCTTTGGGATTCCCATAAGGTGAATGCCTCTGGTACCTTCTTTGCAGTTTTATTCCTCCTGTCTAACATACAGCCTTAATTTCTTCTCTAGCAGAGATCTTCTCATATTCTTCCGGTTCCTGAAGGGTCTTTTAATAACTGCATCTAGTCCAAGCACAAGACTATCTGACCAAGCAAATAGCCAAAGGTTTCCAATCCTTGCCAGAGGGCAAAAGCATCATATTCATGCATCAACTGCAGCAGGATTCATCCAGCAGATCATCAGGTTATGTTCTGAAGAGCAAGTCTTCTCTAGTGGTGGCCTTCAAGCACGGCCAACGCAAGCTGTTATATGCCCTAAGGCAAAGTAAGCATTCACCACCAACGGCCAGTGTCTGCAGTCCATCATCTACCACAACCTTCACAGACTGCCTGAGGGTAACTAGAGGGAGCCAGGGACCCCAGTTCAGAAGCAGCTTCATGCAGCACCTCTCCAGAAGCTGCCGGGAGAACACACAATCTCCCTTCTGGTCTCCTCTTGGTTGGCAGTGTACAACTGTGTTTGGTTTACGTGGCTGGGAGGGTGCATTGCAGAGGTGGACTCTAAGAAGACACAAGAAACTGACACCATGTTGAACAGAGACAGTTTTATCCAGCTCCAAAACAGACCCACTGCTTCCCAAAGCTGAGCACCCAGTGATGCTGGCGGCACCTCTGCAGTAACATATTTAAAAAAGGGTAAAAAATGCTGCACAGCAGCTGGATGAGAGAGGAGTGAGAAAAATGGGAAAGTAACAACTCTGCAGACACCGTCTGTGAAGAAGGAGGGAGAGAAGGTGCTGCAGGCACTGGAGCAGAAATTCACCTGCAGCCCATGGTGAAGACCATGATGGATCCAATGACAACACTGCAGCCTGTGGATGACTCCACACTGCAGCAGCTCGAGATGCCTGAAGGAAGCTGCAGACTGTGGACGGTGAAGCAGGAGCAGGTTTTCTGGAAGGAACTGTGGCCTGTAGAGAGCCTACATCAGAACAACCTATACCTGAAGAACAGTACCCATAGGGCAGACCCACACTGGAGCAGGTGAAAAGCATGAGGAAAAAGGAGCAGCAGAAATAAAATGCTATGGACTGGCCAGAATCCCACATTCCTCACTCCCCTGTGCTGCTCAGCGAGAGGAGGGAGGAGTTGGGAAAGGTGTGAAGCTGAGTCTGGTAAGACGGGTATGTGGGAGGGTATTTTATAGTTTTGTCTTTGTTTCTTACCCTCCTAATTGACAAGAAATTAAATTAATTTCTCTCAAATTGAGTCTGGTTTGTCTGTGATAGTAACTGGTGAGTGATCTCCCTGTCTTTATCAGGAACCATGAGTTTTTTCATCTTATTTTCTCCCCCTATCCTGATAGGAGTGCAAGAACAGCTTAGTGGGCACTGGGCAATAAGCCCAGGATAACCCACCAAAGTATCAGTGAATCTAAAATCTGATCTCACCTTTCTTCCCTTCCAGCCTTACTCTTGATTACAACCCTGTTATCCTTCCTGTTTCAGTTTTTCTGTAAGATAAACATTGTGATCAATTACTTGATCATCTGCCATTCACTTCTCAAAACCTACTGAAATGGGATTTTTCCCCTTTGACACTGCAACACTTTTTTTTTTTTCCCTTGTGTCTTTTAAACAAAATTGCTGTGGTGGCCTCTTACCCTTTCTTTCCTCTGCTTTCCATAGCTGCAAAAATGATCCTGAGATGTCTAAGCAGGGGAGTGTCAAGGAGAGGATGGGATTATTTCCAGGAATAGCACTGAGTGATACCCTAACAGGAACACTGGGTTCATCAGAAACCGAAACTAAACAAATGCAGATTTCAACAAATTAGAGTAGGTAACAACTGGCACAACTTAGCCAGGGAACTGATGGATTTCCTGTCTCTTGGAGTCTTTAAATCAAGGTTGGATGTTTCACTAAAATGTATGTTCCAACAGAAATGGAAACTGCAGGATGAGACTCCTGGTCAGAACAGATTAGACCACTGTATGAAATGGTTCCTTGTGGACTCTCAAATTAAACTTAAATTAACATGCTACCGTCATATTTGAAAAAGGCATATTCCTCAGCTCAGTTGGTAGGCAGCAATTTGCCTATAATGGACATATTTCTAAAATCGTAATCTTTTATACATATTTGGCATGAATATTCACATGAGTATGTGTCATCAGGTTAATACTTTACTTGTTTCCAAGTTACTTGCTCCTAGTGGTGAAGAACCAGACAGCCATTATGGAGTTGAAATATTATTTCATTTTCATTACATTTTACTTGGATTTACAAAGTCAAAAAGTTAAATACTAAAGGGTGGAAGAAAGGAGGAACCAAATTTTGAGAAGAATTCAGGGAGACAAAGGAAGCAAGGCAAGGAAGATGGAAAGAAAGACAAGCAAGAGCAAAAGTAGAGGTCACAAAAAGCCATGGGTAAATAATGTGAAGCACAAGCCTGCAGATTGAGAGGAAGGATGGGAATACGTGACGGGAAAGTAAAGGGAAGTAGAAGAGTTACTGAAAAATAAAGGAATGAGTATTCTGAAATGCAGGTGAAGTCTGTTTGCCAGTGATCTGCAAAGAAGTCTTTCAAAGAGTGATTTATTTACAGGAACTCCACACTTTCCCAAACACAGAGTCACACACACAGTTGCACATGCCCATGCAGACAAGTTTATATATATATCTGCTCTCAGTGTTCTTTGCTTGCTCTTTCGGTACACTGAAGAGCCCACAATCATGCTTCAAAAATCACTGTCACCCTCTGCAGCAATTAAAGGGGATGTCTTTTTACCCCAGAGCCTGGAAACACGGGATGTAGTAATAAACCAAGAAAGTAAACCTTCAGGAAAGCAGGCAAAACTCTGGTCTTGGAGCAAACATGTGTGTTTGAGCACAGAGCCACAAAGCTCTCCTTAAAAATCAATATTCTTTCATATTGCAAATTAACATTTTAAAATTAAGTTATTTGAGCTCCAATCATTCCCTGTGACTGACAGAAATCTCTCCGCAAAGCCACAAGTAAAACTAGAAGCTCCCCTTCCTGACATACAGCTATTGTTGGATGATTTCATTACCTATCATTTATTATATATATCTTTTAATAATTAACTGTAATATCCCCAGACTTCTGGCAGCTGCTCTGGGGAACTTCCAAAGCTTGTAAAGAAAAATCTACAGGCATCGAAGATAAGGGTCTACAAAAAAAAACAAACAAAAAAAACAACAACAACAAAAAAACCACCACAAAAACCAGCCAACAAAAAACTATAAAAAAGAAGAATAGAAGGGGAAAAAAAAAAAAAAGGAGAGGAAAGGCGGTGGCACAGGAGCAGCGAAGTTTTCCTTTCATTTGCTCTCTCCTTTTGGCATGAGTGCCCACAAGCGCTGAGCGCTTCCCTGGTCTTGTCCCTCTGCTCCATCCTCTGCCGCAAACCCCGGCAGCGAGGCGGGGGTCCCGCTGCTCCTGTGCGGCACGGAGCCCCCCAGGGTGGAGGGGATGTCTGCCTAGCTGCGTCCCCCCGCTCCGCAGCCGCTTAGCACATGCAAAGCCGCCCTGCCACCTTCATTAATAATAATTGGTACTTAATAAACGCCAGCCCCAGCCGCGCGAATGATGGGCTGCAGCGCCCGTGCTCTCTCCCCATACCCCGCGCAAAGCCCGGGGCAGTGACCTTGCCTGGCTCCCTCACCCTCCGCCCTCAGCCGCACAAATTTCCGCGCCGCTGCGCGCACGCAGATGTGAGAGGGGCAGAAACAGGGGAAAATAATAATAATACTACTAATAAAAACCCCAAAGCAACACAACCCGCCTCGCCGCTGCCGCGGTGGCTGCAGTGCACACAGAACCCGCGGGCGGCTCCGCGGGGCGGCGCAGAACCGGGCGCGCTCAGCAGCTCCGCGCCCGCGGC
>JANHGB010024000.1:0-32293 GCA_026283785.1 Coracopsis vasa | reverse complement strand
GGCGGCGGCGGCGGTGGCGGCGGCGGGGGGGGGGTTTCACGGCGCATGTCCGCCCGCCGCGCCGCCACTAGCCGCTCCCCCCCGCTGCCAAACTCACCACCATCTTCTGCATGTGCAAGGCTTGCAGCCGGACAGAAACCGCTCCCCGGCGATGGAGACTGCGGGAAAAATCCGGCGCGGCGGCATGGCTTGCTGAAACGGCAGCGGCGGCCGGAGAGAGGCGGACCGGCAGCGAGAGAGAATAGCGAACAGATACTAAAACACACCACCACACTAAAAAAAGAGAAAAAGAGGGAAAGAAGGGAGGAAACCTCTCTTTTTATTCCCCCCTTCCTCTTTTTTTTTTTTTTTTTTTTTTTTAATTCTTGATTTTGTTTGTAGCCACCTCGTCCTCAATGCCTCTCTGAGCAGCATCTAGCGAGCGAGCGGGAGAAGGCGAGACAGAGAGGCAAAAGAGAAGATGAGGATAATTTGCAGACAGCTTGTCTTGTTGTTTTCTGGCTTTTGGGGACTAGCAATGGGAGCTTTTCCTAGCAGTGTGCAAATAGGTAAGCGCTGCATTGGGCTGTGTGCGTGTGTCCAGGGGTTCAATCCTTTGCAAAGTGAGTTGGGAAGCAGGCTCTCGAGGCAGTTTAAAGATTTCTCCTCCAACACCATCCCATTTCCCTGCCTTCACGAAGAAATCCGCTTGTATCGGTGTACGTGTGCGTCTGTGTGTGTGTACATCTCTTTGTGTATGTGTATATACCGGTACGTGTGTGCGTTAGCGTGTGGAAGGGAGGATGCTTCTCTTTCGCAGAACTCACTCTAGCTCCGGGGGTGAGCAGGCTTGGTAGGCGAGGAAAGGGCTCGGGGATGATGCCCCTTGACTGCCTAAACTCTCCCTTCTCCTCCCCTCTCCGAACCCCCCGCCTTTCACTGGCTCCAGAGGGATGTGGAGTTATATGCACCGGGAGGATGCGGTAGCGGGCAGGGCTGGGGGTAAAAGCCAACGCTGCCCTTCTTTCCCTTCTAGTTGGAAAGTTTAGGGGTTTGTAGGTCTGTCCTTGTAGCTCAGTGCCCCATCCTCACCCCGTTCCCATCGCCTCCTGCGCCCCTCCTTTCAGACGTGCTTCGGATGGGACGCAGCTAGCTGAATTCTTTCCAGCTCAGCTCCATCACTGCATCATTTCTCGTGGACTTGTAAAGATGCTGCTAACAAGGCTGAGCTGCTCCCTGCCTGCACATGGCTGCAGAGGAGCAAAGTTCATTATATTCCTGTTCGATGCAGATTACCCTACACTGAGTTTGTATTTTCCTTTTTTTTTTTTTTTTGTAATCCAAAAAGCATCGTTCCCCTTAATCAGCCTGCCACTTAATGTAAGAGGCTGTTGAGTAGCTGATTTACCAGTGTGTTCCGTATCAGGGAGATGGAGGCTAAACACTTTAAAAGGTCACTGTAATCATGACAAATCTGGGTATTTATGTATGAAAGGCTGGAAACTGAGAAGTCAGAAGAGAAGCATGAATGCATCAGGGAGGTTAAAATCGATTGAGGACACTGATTTAAAGGCAGTGGTTGTGATTACGAATATGTTTAGTTCCTTATCCATTAAAGTCGTAGGACTAGCTTTACTGTGCAGCTTTGGGAGAGACAGTTGCTTGATGCTACAAGATAGTAAGTAGCTTGCAAATAATTCACACTGCTTCCTTTGCTTTTTGCCTTTTTTTTCCTGTTTTTTTGTAGGTGGTCTCTTCATCAGGAACACAGATCAGGAATATACTGCTTTTCGATTAGCAATTTTTCTCCATAACACCAGCCCCAATGCATCCGAAGCACCCTTTAATTTGGTTCCTCATGTAGACAACATTGAAACAGCTAACAGCTTTGCTGTAACAAATGCCTGTAAGTAAACATGCCATTTATCTGACCACCTTGTGGGTAAATTGCAGTGGAAATAACAGGAAATCACATCATTATCTTGTATTGCAAAAACATCAGTAAGTCTGTCTTCAGTATAGATACCTTGTGCAGAAGAGCAAAAGGGGCAGCAATCTGTGCTAGTTTCTAAGTGGAGCAAAGTCCCCTCTCCTGCCTTCTGCTGACTAACCTGATGTGACATTTACTTTAGTGTTATTACTGTAGTTTCTTGCTTCCCAGTTTCTATGGAGATGAATTTTTGTTGTAAAGAAAAATTATGAATGTGTCGATCAGTCCATACACCCCCAGTTCCTCTTGGTTGCTTTTGAGTATGGTGTGCCTTGCGTGTATTTGAAAATATACGATAATACTTGTGCTCACAAATGCTTTTCTAATGGCTGGAAAGGAGACAGGGAAGCAGTGGTGTGCAGGATAATATATCTGAGTTGTTTGACGCTGCAGTTGATCTGGTGATGTCACTTGAGGCAGCCCTGCTCTTATATTCTAGGTTGTAAATGTCTCTTATCATTTCGTAATGCATACATCCTGTGGATATGTCTCTATGCATCCATACATTGGTGCCAAATCACGTTAGTATCTGATTTACTTGATTTCACAGACCACCTCAACTGGAACAAATATTCTCTTCCTACTATATATTTTATACACACTCACCCACACACAGAGATGCACATACACCAGAGAGGAAATCAGAGAAAGAAATGCATTTACCAAATGAGGCAACATTTACTTTTTCTTCCTCTTTTTTTAAAGAAGCAAAGTATAATTAGCTGAACTTACTATATTTGAATCACCTCAGGGTCCTTAGCGGTGGTTAAACATGTGCTGGATACCGCTTGATCTCCAATAGTGGCAAAACATTGTTTCTATTTATCTTCATGTAGGTCTGGCTAGGAAAAGGAATTCATGTTATTATGTAAGACAGTGGGACATAGTGTGGCAAAGCTGAAACCATAGTAGCATTGCTACTTTGATGTTCGTATTTTAGGACTTTATAGGTTTTCTTCTGTGGTCTTTTAAGTTTCTGAATTCCTCCTCTTCATTCAAGAGTGAATTGCCTCTGAAAGTAGATACCCTAAGCAACATTGCTGCGTGAGTGTAAAATACAAACATACTGGAGGAGGTCTTAGTGTTCATCGTGCCTTTAAATTAAGTTCTGTGTTTCTCTCCACTTTATCACAGCCATCTCTGTGTCTTTTTAATACGTAAACATACGATGTACTGTGCATTTCTCATATATAATTTATTGAATGATTGGTGAATTTATTTATATGAGTCTTTGGTACTCCAAGTTTCAGGATGACCTTGCCACCTTATTTAACAGGAAAAGCTTCTGAGCTGCCAAAATGGCTCCATTCATTTTATGCAGGAAAGATTGATGTCCCATTAAGTGTGAATTCTATATTAAGCAATGTATTAGTTGTGTTTAGCGTGAAAATCAATATCAAACTCCATAAGGAGAAAACATTTCAAAAGGTGCTTTGAAACTGGAAGGAATAAGATCTATGCAGCTGTAGTTCATTGAGAAAATATCACAATGCATGTCAAGTTTTGCAGGCACTGATTATATATTCCATGAAGAGAAATGACACGGTAGCTTTTTCAAACTTTCATTTTTTTTTTTGTGAAGAGGAAGGGACTAAAATTTTTGCGTACGGAAATCAGTAATTTTAGGTGAAGTCAATTATTTTAGATTCTGCCTACACATCCAGTTCTGCCAGATAATTTCTGAGGCTATTGTTACTTTCTGGATTAAGGGCATTGCACAGTATTTCTGTTTGAACATTGGTGGATTAATTCTGTCTTGCATAAATCAAAATTTTCTAAAATTGAACCACTTCTCTGTGTAAGTCTAACACCATAGATTCAAAAAGGGTTTGCCCAAAACTTTACTTATTTATACTATTCACAGCAGATTCTTCTCTCTCATTCCAGCCACTTTAAGTTGTATTTACCTTGCATTGTTTTAACTGAAGAAAACCTGTCCCTTGATGTTTCTGTCATTTATAGAAATACTGATTCATAACCTGATTTTTTTTTTTTTTAACTGAATACAGTTTCAGTTCCAAAGAGTTTAATGACTCAGAGATGATGAATCTTTACAGTATGGGGGGAGGCAAAGATAGAGGAAGAAAGTAAATGTTTACATTTATCTGTGTGCATGCTCATATAACTCTGCACGTCTGTATTAAATAGGTTTATTTAAGTCTGTACTTCCCACTTAAACCAACGTGTATGTTTGCATTAGTTCAAGTTTGTATTTATTTCATATTTTGCAGTCTTGTGCCAGTAATCCAAGTGCTACTTCTTTTTTGAAGCATTTTAATACTGAAGAGTATTTTTTAAACAACAGATCTCCTAATGAAATCTAGGCAAACTAACTGACAACTGAATGCACATATTGCATGTCCCTTAAGCTAAATATGAGCAGAATCCTGCAAAAATCAATTGTCTGATAGCTGGAGGACACTGACTTCCGTGTGATTGAATTTGCTGGCTTGACAGAGGCTTCTAAAGCACAGATGTGTGAGATTTTCTAATCTAATTAAAGAACCCCCACCATCAGCTCTGAATTAAGTCATTTCATGGCAATATGAAATGATAACTCTTTGCTGAACCACTGTGAAACAGCGGCTTTGGATCTTGCCATTTGTGTAGAAATTACTCAGTGCACACGTCCCCAGATATACAGTACAAAATCCTTAGAGCTGCTGGACTGTAATGAATATTCATGTGAGTTCAAGCATAAAGCTCTGAGACATGACCCGTTACCTCTCTTTCTCTTCCCATTTGCTGCAGAGGTTACTTGTGAAGATTCAGGGCCTGGCCCCTTGCATGTGTTAGGGACAGTAAACAGAGTATTTCAGATGATTGTGGGTGGCTTATTAGCAGGTAATTCACTACAACAGTGGAAAAACTTGAATATTTTTTCTTTTAATTAGGTAAAAACAGTTGTCCAAATATTCATGTGTGTACTTTTGAAACTGAAATAATTTTGTATACTCAGTTTTTATCTATTTTCTAATGGTTATCCTACACAATTTTTGTTTTCTTCAGATGGGCCCAGAACATTAGTATTTTTATTCTAAATCATGAATGGATATGAAATGGGTTGCTTAAGCAGATAGACTCTGTTGTAAGTTAGCAAAATTGATCTGATTTATGAGTTTGGAGATAGTCTTCTTTCTTTTCCCTTCCCATTACCTATTTTATTTAAACTTTGTTCATTTCTTTTGCACAACATACATTATTCAGAGAATCTCTCTTACTGACAGAGAGAGCTGAAATTATTGCGAACATGAGTAGTACAAGGTTCTTACTCATCAGAGCACAAGACACCAGAGCTGAAACATTTGACTATTGGCGTACACTGGTTTGCACCTCATTAGCAGGAAATCCTGCTTGTGATTAGAAATCTACCTTCAGCTCGATTTCAGATATTGGAGCAATGCATTGATTTTTGAAGATGATTGTATATATTTATTCTTCCTCTGAATACAAAGTAATTTTCTCCTCTCCGTGCACCATCTATATTACATTAGTATACCTCAACAACGCAGTCAACATTAAACCTGCTCGCATACTCTTGAGGTAGCTCTATAATTTTACATAAAACTATTTGCCTTCCAGCTCTTGTCTTGTGGTTGAGAAATTTTCCATTGAAGTTTCAAAAATCCTTAATGTATAACTAGTCTTGCATTTCTTGTTCAGGATTAGGCTAAATGGGGAAGAACAGAGAATGATTCAAGTCTTTTATCAGTGTTTCGTACTAAAAGTAAAGTTTTTCCTTTTGTGTCTGTTTAACTACATTTGTATTCTGAGATGAATATATTCCTAATAAGTGTAATTTGGGGTAAATCAGACAGTCCTTTTGTTTCACCTTTTGCACAACTCAGTTCTTTGTAGATTTTAATCCCAGTAGATACAACCCCCCAAAATCAAATTTTGTTTATTATATAGCACATGGATTAGAAGAAGCCTACTGGAATTAAAAATTTTGTATTTTGGAATAACTTTCCTCTTTTCCCAAGAGTTATTCTCTTTGAATGTTATTCTCTCTGGACTAACATGGGGTTGATGACCTGAAATTGGAGGGCCTGGTTCTGCCTCACCAGCATGAATGCAGTTTCTTGGTGAGCTCCACCAAGGTCGAAGGTAGCCCTCCTGACAGAAAGGAACTTCTCTTATCACCCTGCCCTCTCTGTGAGCTTGTCTCTAGGCTTGTTCTTGCTACTGAGGGGAGAGGCAATGTCATTTTGAAGTTAACTTTTCTGCTGAGGCATCCCAAAAGCTGAGGAAATAATAGGCTCAAATGTAGTACTGCCTTTATATTGTAACTGTCATTTTACTTAAAGCAGTTTCAGCTTTGATTTGCTAAGCTACATCACAATGGGATTTTCATTAAATTTGGTTATTAATTCTGCTTTATAATTACAACTCAATTTAGCAACAAGAATGTAACCTTAGTTTAATAATCAGTGTAATTTAAAACCATGGTGCTCCTTATTTAGGAAGTGAGGGTTTCATGGTATTTTGCTATTGAGAGCAGTACAGTATTCCCAAGGATGCAGTCTAGAGTATATTGAGAGTTACCATAAAGGCATACCATACGGTCAGTTTAGAACTGGAAAAGCAAACAGTGTGCCAGTTGGTTAGAAAAATGGAACTGGATTAAATTGAACCTTTCTAAAATAGGATCAATTTCAAAAACCCATTTCAAGTGAGTGGTTTGCTTTAATACAAGGAGTTTATCTCAAGCTAGACTCCAATTATTGAAAACAATTTCTCTTAAAGTTTCTATTATTAGCACTTGCTGATGGAATCAAAAGATATATGTGTACTTGGGTGTCATTTGCCATAAGAAGGATTCTGTATATTTTTAAGATATACGAAGACCCATATTGTGTTTCATAGCTCTAAATGTGATACTTGTAAATAACTGTGCAGCAAGAGAAAATTAACTATCAATAGCTCCCATATATCAGAGTCTGGATTTAATTTTCAGGGTTATTGTTGGGATAATAAATGATGGGCTTTTGCTGAAATATAGCCAGATTTCATCAATGAAAATTCAGAACATGGATTTCTCTGGCATGAAACAAGACTTTTGTCCAAGCATGTTACTGGACTGGCTAAAAATGTAGACTCAAAAGCTTTATTACAGGCTACAGAAATAACGTAATCTTCATTTCAGAGGATTAATAACAAAGATTGTGTACCTTCATTCTTCCTGCAGAAGCTAATGCAGTGCAGCACCTCTTGTGTAGGACAGAGCACTTAACAAGTAAATTAAGTTGATTAATATCAGCTTTATCATTGTAACCTAAGCTTGTATGCTAGTCAAAATAGCTCATGCATTTCGTTTTTAGGTCTTGATTGTTTTGAGACTTGCCTGTTCATGACAGAGGAAGACTTCTGCTTTGATTTCTTAATGGTTTAGATCCTACCATGAATTGTGCAAATTCAGATGGTGAGCAGGTGAAGTTCTTTGGGTTTAACATGTTGGAATGAATAATCTTTTCTCACAGTTCTTATTCTTTAATATATGACCGATTTAAAGGGGATAAAGCTTGTGCTAGCGCAAAAGTGAAGAACTCCGTATGATTGCACCAGTGTAATTAGAAGGAAAAAATTGGCCACCTCTGTGGATTTCCATTAATCTGGCTAGTTGGCTTAAGGCAAAGGTTTTGGACCAGTCTGCTTTTGCCGCTTAGGTGAGCATACCGAAGTTACATGTTGGTACACAAAGTCAAGATGGATAATTTATTCCTGTGTAAATCAAGAACTGTTCCTCTGGGAAAATAAATTTACTCAAGACTACGTGATCACAGTGTCTTCTTTGGAAATTTTAGTGTTGCTTTGCTTTTAACCATTTTTCTCAGGAATTTTACTATCTTCTTGTATCTAGTTTGGGTTTTCACATAACTATTTTTTTATGGTTTTATTTTAAGGATTTAGTGGCTTTTAGCAATGCTGCTATGGATTCAGTTGTTCATTAATGCAGTTATGGGTTGAGTACTCTTAAAAATTCTGTATCAGCGATATCCGTTTTTAGGCACCCAAGTTCAAATACAGAGGTTGTCTTACATTTTGGCGCTCAGAGATGTTCTAGTATTTTCCAGAGTTCTCAGCAGCACCTGTGTCCCCAGTGGGAACTGCTTACTCCTGAGCACTTAGGAAAATTTGTCCTTATCAGTGTGATAATGCGTAGGTCAACTGTCTTGTTTCAATAGTGTTAACTTCATTGTGAGGGCTTTTTGTTTCTTCCCTCTTTTTTTTCCCAGAGTGACTTGTTCGAATAATCACAGCTGGTTTTTGCATTTCTAGTTTCTTACGGTAAGAAGGTGGAACCAGAGTGTCACATACCTATAACCTTTGTCTTGACAGTGCACTGTAAAGACCCAGCCCATCCTTTGTCTTCACCATGTTCCTCAGAAGCTGATTATAGATAAACTTTATGTTGGACTCAAGGGGGAATACCTGGATATGTACTAAAAAGCTACTGTTCTTGCTGGGTTTTGGCCAGCTACGCTAACTTTAACAAATTCAAGTTCATATATTGGCCCTTCTCCTGAAGTTTTTTCCCCAGACAGAGCTGTCTGTGATTTAAACAGGGACTCTACCTGAGCAGGGATTGCAGACAGCAACCCATTAGAATGAAGGAATAGTAGGAATCGGCTCTTTTTCAAGGTGAACAGGTTCTCATTCTTTCATGTCATAGCTCAAACTTTAAAAAGTATTAAATTGCTTAACTCCTGTTATATTTAAAAAAAACCCAACACAACAACAAAAAACAATTTAGAAATTGGACCCCTGCTACATAATTGCCTAATTTAAAAGAATGTAATTTGGACTACTGTTTTCTTGTGTTCCACAGACTATTTCAGTACATAAAACTAGAGCACAAGAGAAGCAAAAAGCTCTTACACTTTTCACCAGCTTATTTGTTAGATTATTTGCAGGGAAGGACTTTAAACACATTTTGAAGACTGTTCTTAAAATACATCAGCTTTTAACTATTCATTACAGTTCCTTGCAGCCCCTCTGTGGGGTTGTTTCCATTCCATTTCTGCATGCATGCTCTTCCAATTGCTTTTATGAAGTATTTGTGTAGTACGCTTTTACACCGACAGAATTTGAACTTCATTTTTATTTGCACATCACCTTTTAGTACAGTTTAGGTATACCCAATGCGTATCCATCAGATACATGTTTTAGGAATGTTCACAGGTAGTGAGAGTTAATTGCTGGAAAGAACTGAGAATTTTACACATTGTTTACCTCAGTTTTCAGATCCATTTCTAAATGGATATGGAATTTACATTTTCACATTGTGGTGCAAAATGCAATGCATATGTTAGTATAGGAAATTATGTTACAAAATAATTTGGAGTTATTGTACAAAATATTCTGGGTTTGATAATTGCTTTCACAGTTATGTGTTATTCTTCATTTCTTCTTGTTAAAGATTTTGCTGATACAACATGGATTTTTTTTTCAGTGTCAGGTCAGATGTGTTTCCTTAGTGGGTAAAATGATTCATGTAATACATATTCAAGGTAGAGACCGGGGAAAGAGAGGAAATTCTTGTAGAGCAAAGAGTACAAAATGTAGCATATTCTTTGCCTGCAAAAGCTTCCTGATCTCCTTTAATGTTCCTGATTTACAGTAGCAGTATTTCACATTACTAGTTTATGTGAGATATGGGTCTGGATGGTGCTGTGTTCAGATCTGGAAAACATTATTGAGTATAAGTGAAAAACACTTTATCAAGCACAGATACATTAATGTAAATTTCAGGAGTAAAAAGCTGTAGTGTTTTTAAAAATGCACATGCACATCAGCACATTTTGCTCTTTGTTTCCTCACATAAGCTGATGGGAGAAAAAGGAGCAAGACTTTACAGACCCACAGTCTCAGCAGATTCATGTAGGACCTTCTATTAGTGATTTCCTCCTGGTTTTCAGTGTGGATCTGTCCTGGAGATGCTTGCTGATGAAGGCCTTCAAGCCTTGGTCATTTCCATCTGTTTAAACTGAGAAGAGTGTTTAAGAATAGACTTTTCAAAACCACCGCAGCTGGGAGGATAATTTCCTTTGAAAATCAATAGTCACATGCTCTTGGCTGACACAGGAGTTTTCTCACTTCTCCTCCAAGTAGGAAGTACAAGCCAGGTAGGAAGCTGACTCTTGCGGCTGCTTGCACACCCTGTTAACGCGGTCTCTGTATCTAGCTGTTTGTGTGGCCTCCAGTTGAGACCTCACCAGAGGGTTTTCATTCTCAGGTGCTCTCTTTTTAAAATCAGTACCCTTGTTCAGTGCCTGTCTTGAGTGATAAAAACAACAGGATAATACTGTAAGTGATACCTTATTATCCAGATAAGAATTGAAGTTACTGTCTGGAGACACAAGTAAACATGCAAGGAAAAGAGCATAAGAGGACACTGGTGTATTGGGATGACATACGTCTGCATCTGTTGCAGGATTACATATGCCCCATGAAAGTGTGTGGCTGGCAGGTCAGGAGTAGTGCCATATGGAAGTGTTCCAAGTTACAAGCCCTTACAAATGATACAGAAAAGATGTGAAAGCAGTCTGGGGGATGAAATGTGTGATGGCTCTGAGCATCATTGCTTCAAAGAAGAAAAAATAAAGGTCACCAAAATAAATGGGAGAGTGGATAGCATGTAATAGTGTTCACAGGTTATTGTGTTCTAAGGCTAAGTGGCACAATTTTGATCACCCAGTCTGACCAGTGAGGTGCTAGTCACCTAGCCTCAGCTAATTTCTCTATCCAACCTGGAATTTTTTCCAAATAAGTCCAGTCTGAAATTAAAGACTGAAAGAATCACAAGTAAATTGTCATGTCATCAACACATCATTTGGACATATCACCTACTGTCTATATCTTTGTTAAATGTAGGAGTCATACAGAGTAGGCAAGCAGAAAAAAACCCTTGCCTACTGGGTTTGTTGTTGGTCTTTAATTTAGAGACATACCATGAACATGATCTGCTCATGGTATGCATGAGCAAATGCATCATTTGCATCCAGTCATCACACTTGTGCAGCTCCCAGAGCACCCTGAGGTTTGTTCTGGCTGGTTGGTGCTGTGTCTTGCCTGTGCAGAGGAGGAGTGTTGGACACAATTAGTAGCAAGGCTTATACCACAGCAAGACATGTACGTTCCCTTGAGGAATACCACCAATGGACACAAATGGTGGGTTTTCCCCCCTCTCCTAAGAAAGAACATCTCTGATCCCACAGCAGGGAATATGGCTTGAAGCAATAGTAATATAAGCTTGGTAAATAAGTTCAAAGACCATTAAGTATGTTTTTGCTAAGAAATGTACACTGATCACCATTATTTGTATTAACAGACTCATCTACCTGTTAGTTACTCATCTAACTTAATGGTCATGTGTGTTGCACATATTTCACTTTCTGTGAGCCACAGAGGATGTGAATCTATTACTGCTTTCACCTGGAGGGTTTGGGCTGCTAGCTTAAGATACCAAGAGTTATGAATTTCGCTTTAGAAGTCCCTGGTTTCATCTACTTTGTGTGTCTGAGGAGATGGCAGCCTGAACACAAACATGATGATGAATGAGATTTGATGCACAAGAATATTTGCAGAAAGCAAAAGCCTGAATAAAGGAATACAAGAAATTCTCCCATAGCTGTCTTTGATGATCTGTTGCACTATTTTGAATAGCACATGTATATGGGAAGATGAAAAAAAAGGGCAACCCTTTTATTTCCTTATACCACATTATAGAGAGAGACATAGCAACACAAGACCTAAGCAATTAATTTATGGTATACTAATAGCTGTACTTGCAGTATCCTGTGTACTACTACTCTATCCATTATAATTTGCTTAAATGATTTATTATTCAGTTATTATTAAAGTCAGATGGAAAATGATAAAGTGTTTTTATACTAACTTACTCAGATAACTAACTCAGAAAAAGAACAGGCAGAGTTAACGCAAATGCGTGTGTGCAGAGTGTAATTGGTGAGGTCTGGCCAGGCATGTGTGATAATTTGGATCCCAGGCAGGAGGTGGTTCTGCGCCAGTTCTTTGGGGCCCCTTCCTTCGGGAACCCCTGGGGAAATTACCGATTGCCTGGAGTAAGGTGTCAAATGAGTTTGAGACCTTGCACCTGAAGTTGCTGTACACCTTCTGTTCACCCCCCGTTGGGTGGGAGAAGGGGTTCAAAATACAGCAGGAGCTGTGTATCTATAAAACAGCATTATTCAGTGATGGGGAAGGAGACTTCTGAGAACAGAGGAAGGACTAACTGCTCACTGCATGGGGAACTTTATGCCTTTGAAAAGAAAGCAGAAAGGTGTGGCTGGTACTTGTGAGGCAGGGATTATAGCTGGTGTGAGCTAATGTGACTGAAAAACTTTAAAGTTTTTCTAAGCCGAAAAGTTAGTGCAGAGGGGGAAATAACAGCTAAGTCCATGTGTCCACTGGAGTACAGTAAGAGTTAATAGTCATGGAAGAGCATAAACTAAAAGATACTGTTCAGAGACAGAGGGAAAATTCTCTTCCATCAGCCATCCTCCTGCCCTCCCTGCTTTTCATGACAAAATCAGAACAGTCTGCAAGAAGCAGTACCAGTGAAAGCAGTGGACATGGTGCTTACTGAGCTCTGCATCGCTGGAGAAGTGCTGTTGTACTGGAGGCATCATGGAGCATCACAGGGAATGAATTGCCCATCCCCTTCCTGCCCCACACCTTGGGATGGGCTGCTGTGGCTTCTGTAATACATTGATTACAGATAGACATCAGCTTAACTACTGCAGAGACAGGAAGGAAAGGGACAGAGCATAAACCATTGATTTCTTGAACAGCAAAGATACGACATCCTATACGACCTCAGAAAAACTGTACCCATTTCCATCTCTGTCTGTCTTACCCCAAGTTCTGCCTTGGACTCCATCGTGGTCAATCACAGAGTCAACTAGGTTGGAAAAGACCTTTCAGGTCATCAAGTCCAACCGTTACTCCAGGACTGCCAAGACTTAAATATTTTAAGGAAGTGAATGGAAGGAGGGAGTGGTGGTGTTAAAAAGACAGTTTATCAGATGAACTGGGTTGCTTTCCTCCATTCTTCTCTGGGTCTTTGACAGATGTTGAAGGATGATGACAGATGTTCCTGTATTTTTATTTCCTGATGAAAGCCCCAAAAAGCCTATCATTCTTTCAGTTACTGTTTATGATAGGAATCTTTTGCTGGCAGGCACCAGAGCTTCACACCTAAAGTCACGTATTATTTGTCAGCCTTTCACATACTGTGCTAAATGGGAGACTAGCAGAAATCCTTTGAGCAATTACAATAATCGGATAATAATAATTATTTCAGTTCCTTGTACTTACAGGGTCTGTGAGATTAAAGTGAGATCTAGCATAATATTACCCTTTTGAAAAGGTGTGGATACCCCCTGTCAGCAGCCTTGAGAAACAGCTCTCCATGGCCTCACATTCCTGCTCCTTTATCTTTGATATGGTCAAGCAGGGCTGTACTGCCACCTTCCTATTAAAGTCTGTGAGCAACTGACTGCACAAATAAAGTAATGAAAGAGAATGTACATGTGGGGAATCAGCAGCATGAAGAAAGTCTTGGTTTTGGCCTTTTTTTCTTGTGTGGCTGTAAAAGACGGGAAAACATTAAAGGGTCGTCTCTCCAGTTCAGAGAGAGCACGCTTAGATGAAGTATTTCCATTTCTTGACTGCACATTATGTAGACTTAGGACCATTAGTGAGAGTTAAATGTGTGCAACAAAAAAATATAACACACAGGTGTAGCTTTAAGCCTGTTGGTTTCTTAAGATGTGCTTTAAGATAATGTGCTACCTTCCTCTCTGGTGCCACGTATGAAAGTATTGTCTGCGGTTGGATTACTGGTACAATAAGTTAGCATTACTTGTCTACTGAAATAAAATCCTCTGGGTCCTTTTCCTGGCCCCCCAAAGTGTTCCACACTTAATTAAAATTATGAAGTTCTTCAGTCTTTCGAAGTGTTGTACCTATTGTCAGTGCTGTCATGATAAGTTCCTTAGGGATGTGTGTGACCACAGTAAGCTGTTGCCATAGTTTTTCACCAAGACAAAAATAGCAAAGTGATTTAAAATCCTTTTTTTCTTTTTTTCAAATTTTCTTTTTCTCGTGGTGGTGGCAGCCTGTAACTGTCTGCATTAAGAATACAGAACACCTCCAGCTTTTAGTGGGAGCCTGCCCCTTTTTCTCACCTCTCTTAGTAGATGCAAACAGAGATGGAAGCATCCAAAACCTGTCAGAAGACAGGAATGCATCAAACTATCTCCCTGCATCTGTGGCATCCATGATTGAAAAAGCTGTGTTTGTCACCTCAATTAATTTGGCTATCCTGATGCATTATTTCAAGAGAGCAAATTAATGGTTTTGGATCTAATACCCTGGAAGCTTTAACACCAGACAGTGGTCCCAAAGGATTGCAGCAGATGTTTGCTGGATTCTGCCACTCCAGTGCCTACCCAGTAAGTAACTCCATCTCCATTTGGCTGTGCCAAGGACATGAGGAGAGTGGGAGAGACGATGGCTGGCAAACTTGAGCTTCCTGGGGCTTTTTACTCCTACGGCAACACACCACACAGGAGAGGGGCCAAATGAGCAAAACTACATAGGGAGCAAAACAAGAGTGGAACTTGCATTCTTCTCCTCTGAAGCCTCTTGTATATATTTATGACTTATGCCTGCACTCTGCCTTTCTCACAAGTATCTGTGAGAGAATTTGAGCACAAGGTTAATTTCTGGAGCTCAAACTGCTTGCTTTCTTAGGATTGTTTCTTGTGTCTCAAATTATGCACTTGGTTGACAGTGTTTGTCACCAAGAAAGATTTGGAATGATAAGGACAGGTCACTGAGGCTATGCTACAACATTTTGGGATGGTGTCTTAGCTTGTGATGCAGAGGCAGACACATGTTAAAACATCTGATTTGGCTTCTTCTGTGTGTATGTAAAGGAAGCTTTACAAAACACTTAAATAGCGGCGGGGCTGGAACTAGATGATCTTTAAGGTCCCTTCCAACCCTAACCATTTTATGGTTTTATGATTCTGTGAAAAGCTATTTTGGCTTTATGTTGATAACTGTAAACATTTAGGAGATGTTTTCGAAGAAGTGATGTTGAAGAGACTTGATGCATCATACATCCTGGCAGGGCAAATCCCAATACTTCATTCAAAGTATGGATGGCAGTTAATTTACTTGGACCAAGTTGTTAATTTCTGGCTGAAACTGTTGGCCAGAAGTCTGTGTAAATGTGTATAACTAACAGCTGTCTTTTTGTACATACATTTTTACACTTCTTTTAGTTAATTCAGTGATTGAAATACTGAATCTAGCACTCAGACATCTTTTGGATTTATTATAGTCCCTGAAGGACTTTGACATACAGTTATTCATATAGGTAGTTTTTAAAATTTATGACAGAAATAATAACTCTGTAATAATATTCATCCTATTGCATATTTAGAGCACTGAGTGTGAGAGCAAAAGGATGAGCAGCTAGAAATCCCTGGGACAAAGCTTTGGCTCAGTGCTCTGTTGTCCCTCACAGGGCGTGGAAGCGAGAGACATTTCAGAGACTTCAGACAATTCTCAGAACTTGCAGAGAACTTTTCACTCTCTAAACCCAGAGTGAAGTCTGCCCCAGAGCAGCAGCTAGTATATTTAACTGTATTTCAGGTGCTCTACTTATCACTTAATTACAGTTTTCTGCTATTCGGGTATGTGCACATTCATTGCAGAAGTGTTTATTGAGTTGACTCTGTCCCACTCCACACCCTCCCAGGATGGTCATCTTCAGCAGTTTGTTCTGCCCCTCTTGCTTCTCTGTTGTCATCCGCAATAGTGCGCAGAGCGCACTCTGTGTCTCAGGAGGTTACAGCAGGTCTCTTGGGTCTAGGCAGTAATGAGGGCATCCTGGAAAAAAGAGAACAGGCAGCTAGAGGCAAATGGAGTCAAGTCTGAGTAAACCACCTGATGTGGTGCTGCCTTCCAGTACTCAGCAGTGGGGAGGAGGACATGGAGCACAAGTGTGCGGGGAGATAGATACACTATTTCCTGGGAAGGAATGGGAAATGCAAAACACGTTTCTTTTGCACTTGTACTTAGAGAGGGCCTTTCCTCAGACTGAAGTTGTGTTTTCACTGAAACAATGTAAAAGTTAAGTATTTTTACCTTAAGGACTAAGAAACTGGCTTTGGTGTAAACCTACAACACCAAAGAGCTTTCTTAAAAGGGAAAAGGCTGCTGTAGTCAATGGGTGTTGTTATTTGTGACTAAGGCAGTCTTTAGTCAAATAGACAAACTATAACCTGAAGGAAAACCCTTCTTCAGTGTGAGCAGAAAATGTCTTTAAATTAGTGTCCTTCTATCACTCATGTCTTTGTTAGAAGAGAGTTAGTGATGTGATCAGGTGTGAGCAAGATGAATGGCTTTCACATATGCTTGGAGTGATGGTTTTGCTTTGTTGTCGGTGCCTTTTTTAATTGCTTGCTTTGCTTTGGTTTATCTCACATTCAAAACCAACAGCCAAGAATCTCCTGTATGAATCTTAGAAATCTTAAAATCCCTTAAACTCCAAAGTGGGTGAATGTGGGCAAAGCTGGTGCTTTCCTTTTCAGTGAGGCACACCAGGGCAGGTGTTGTGTTGGATTCATGCTGTTTTACAGGTCGTTAAGGACCCGTGGAGGAGCTGCTGCCTCACCATCACATTGAGAATTGGCAGCGCTCCCGTGCAAGGGCTTATGGTTCCTCTCCCTGTGGGGTGCTGGTGTCCCTGTCTATCCCAGCCCAGCCCAGCTTGGCCTCAGGAAGGGACTTGCATGCAGCTGTGTAAAGGGCTTGTTTTAGGATGGAGATTGGGTTAAGCTGATAGGATTGTACTAAAGCCATGGAGGGCTGCAGCTATTTGAGAATATTGGAGCAAAACTACATTAAACTCCATCCCGTGACATTGCTGCCTGTGCTGAGCAGTGCCCGTCTCTGTGGCTGGCTGCTAGGGTCCAGACAAGGAACTGCCTGGTGCCTACCCACACGCATCCTCAGGTAGCAGCTCTGGAGAGAGTATCAGCTGCTCTTTCATGAGGTAGGAGCCTATAAACACTGATTATCAGCCCCAGGCTTACTGCAGCAAGTACTACCATTAAAAGCTCAATTACAACCGCTGAGGTGAATGTAAGTGACTCCAAAAATAGGTAATTTCAGAAGGAAACTTTCAGACTTTTTAATAAGCAAAATAGGTAGTGCTTGTTTGTACACCTTGAAATTATGTGGAGTTTTTTTCTTACTCTTCAGAGTTAATACACTGTGGTTGTGTCCTAACAGCATGTCTGCTAAGTGTTTCTAGCAAGGCTTCTTGAAATGCAGCCAGAAGGCCTGGAGAGCTGCATACCTTGCTTTTAACACAGAGTGACAGCTTCGAGTCACACACCGTGCCACGGCATAGCCAGGATTGTAAATACCAAATTTTAATCATCAGGTATATTTATAATTCATTAATAGGAGGTAAACAAATAGACCAGGCTGTCTTTGCAGTACAGGAAAGATAAATGAAAGATTGTGAGATGGTAATAGATGCTGGAGCAGAATGTGTGGCATTTTTCTTTCCTCCATTTTGTCTTGCTGCAGCTATTTTGCTTGAACTCTCGAAGTTGTTCCGGGAAGAAGGGCTGGAAATAGGACAAATGTACATCCATCATGAATGTTCAGAATTATGAAACTGAGCTTTAAGTACAACGTGAACTGCTGTGCACAAAACCTAGAGAAGCAGCCTTAATGTTTTGTTATTTTCTGCAGCAAATATTTCTCTAGTTGTTTAACAGCACTCATTTAAAATCTGGACATTTTGAATAAAATATTTCTTAATCATGTCCCTTCCATTTGTTCTTGCATATATAATTTTAATTGACTTCATGATAAATATTCCAAGAACTGCTTATCTGCTTGGGTGATACGATAGACTATGTCATTGACTTAATGACATAAAACCATGTTTAGGTAATGAACTTTTCGCAGTTTTTCTTTTGTAAACATATAATCATCTACTTCAGTGATTCTTTTTCAAGCTAAATTAAAAGTAGCATGTGAGAAGAGTAATATATATGCAGTGTATCACTTATTCAGCTGTAATGTGAGTCTGTATAGCAGAGTACACTGTTGCCTAACCGTCAGGCTGGCTTTGGACAAGTAATCAGCTATAAGAAAATGATGAGTACCTAATTTTAGATCATTAGAGGTAATTATTGTAACTGGGAATGCTTTTAACCTAAAGGTGAGTAAATGACACCTATGCAATATATATATCCATAGTTTGGAATGTCAGTTTAAATGAAAAATGTAGTGGGAAATAAAAAAGGAAATTTTCAGTTTGCTCATAACATCCTTTTATTTTGTGTGGAGGTGTCCTTGGACACTTACGATGAAAACGGCATTTAATAAAATGTGTTAGTTGTGTGTAGATTTAGCGACTGAAATGTGTGACAGTGCCCCTGAATGTGGTGGTTCTTCAACTGATTGGACCAAGGCTCCTTGGTCCCCACCAGTCCCACTGACTTACTTTCCTCACTCTGTATCGTGCACGTTTGGGCCGTAAATCATAGGTGAGAAGGAACATTGTTGAATGAAAAAGGTTCTTGTAATTTTAAAAAGTCAAAAAAAGGTAAGGGCATGACATACTTGCTCCTCATTGAAAGCCACACACCCCACTGCCCTCTGTGGACGCACCTGCTTATGCATGTGAGGTTCAGAAGCATTTCTTAGTCTTTTCTTTGCAGCTGGTATTTTTCCTAGTTGATGGAGAGAAGAAGCTTTTGGCTTCCTTGGTGTCTTTCACCAAGGGGATTTCAGAGGTGTTTATATTTTCCTTTAACTAAGTTTCTGAATGGTCCATTATTTATGTGGAATATCAAACTATTTCAGTTGCCAGTCAAATTCGTTTGCTTTCTGTGTGCTGTGATGGGGTCTTGAGAGCTGAGATCCAGAGCAAGTCTGGCCTCTATTGCAGGTGGTCCTTGCAGCAGGATCACTCCCCATGGCTGCTGCCAGAGAGAACAGAAGCAGTCTGGGCTGTTTTCTACCAATCAGGCATTTGGGGCCTGATTTCCAGCAGTGGTGTGCTGAGGACACCCACTGCTTCAGCAGCTGGAAAGCTAATGGGAGATGCTGTTCCTCACTTTTCTGAAAAATAGGGCTCAATTTTTCTCCCGATTGAGTCACTGTATGTCAAAGGCAGTTTGTTTGGTCTGGAAAAAAAAGGGTCAGAAGGGTTTCTGCCGGAGCACATACATGGATTCCCCCAGTTACAGAATCATTAATCACGTGAAGTGACTTTACAATCAGCTTCTGTTTCCATTTTAATTTGTAAAATGAATAGAATCAGCCAAAATCCCCTTCTTTTATGATTTGTATAAAAAATTCAGAAAGATTTGATATATGTTGTATGTGCACAAGCATCTCCTAGGTACATGTGTGTGTCAGAATTACTCTAGGTCCGGTTTTCAATGGTTTAATCATCTATGTGCTGAAGACAGAAGTTTCAGGTTTTGTAGATGTTCTCGTCTACAACAATCTGTTAGTTTAAAAACCAAAAATGCACAAAAAGTCGAAGAAAAGGAAATGATATAAATTGGCAGTATTCAGTGCCAATAATTATTTCAGGGCATGTTCGTATTCCGCATTTCTGAGAGTTTAAAGGAACACTTTTGCACTTCACAAATAAATTATCCTCTATCAGTGAAAAGTAAATGCGCTGGACAGACAAGCTACAAGTAAAAATAATCATTGCTATATGATCCATCCAATGTGCATTTAGCAATTCTGCTTTATAAACAGGGTACAGATAGTACTATTTTTCAAGGCCCATCTCAGAGAAAATTTGTTTTCAGGCTTTTTCACATAAATCTGTTGAAGTCAAAGTCATTGCAATTCTGTATGTGCGTAAAGGTAAGCATAATTCTAAATGCTTAGCTGAGTATTTCAAAGCATTTCAGTGTTCTTTAGGCGAAAGCACAAATATTTAACAATGGGGAAGAGTGAAATGTTTGCTGAAGGCTAAGGAATCAGGACTGGGAGGAACTAAGTTCACTGACCGGCTTCTTGACAGCCAGAGCACAATTTGAGACCCATTTATACATTTACAAATAGGTGTAAGAAACTTCATGATGGTTGTGTTTTATGGTTGTCTTCATTCTCTGGAGATGCCCTCTCTGAAAAATAGGATATTTTTTAAAAGAGCCAATAAGCTATTAAATGACAATCTATTACTAGTGTAAAAATAAATAGAATTTTATGCATACTTTCTGTTTTTGTCTTATAGTTATCATGAACAAGTTTACAGCCTTAGCAAAATGTTTCATTTTCCCTAGTACCATTAGAGCTGTCATTTAATTTTAGTGTGAGGTGTACAATTGCCTGTCAGTTTATCATCAAGTTTAAGACAGTATACTTCTGGAGCATGGAGTACACTTTTAGCCAGCAAAATTAATTCCCTGATTGTAAAGGGCAAGAACAGTCACTGAGCTGTTGCTTTACTATTCTGCTTTAATAATTTATTAACATGTCATCTAAGCTTCTCACACATTAATCTTTGCCTGAAAAAAAGATCTGAAAATAATTCCTCTGTTTGTTTTTAGGCTGTTGTTTAAGGAAAATTTATATATATGCAGAATTTTTAGTAACAGTTGAAGTATGGAAACAGTTATTGCCAGAGAGTGGGATGAACTTTCAGGCTTTTAGAAATCATGCTGAAAATTAAAGTAATTTATTCCATATATTTTTACTGCATTTCCTCAACGTTTGTATGCAACAGATTCAAAACAAACAAATGGATATGTTTTTGCATGGTGAGTGGTAGACCTATGGGACTGTTCTCTGAAGAAAACTGGGGATGCACAAAGTTTGCATGGATTCAAGTACAGATTAGCTGCACACTTTGAGAAGAGATCCGTAAGGCCAAACCACTTGGAAGCACCCAGTAGCTGTAAACAGTTGAGTGCTGGGAGAATATTCAGGGGAAATATTTATTTCTGGCTGCTACTGGACATAGGTGGATGCTTGCTTGGGGCAAAATTACCATTCTTATTTTGGGAGCTATTTCCAATCCCATTGCAGTTATAGACTCTTTATGTAGTACTGTGCGGACATAAGAACAGGCAAACCATGGTGGCAAGCCAATATCTTTGGACTGGTGAGACTGATCCCCGAGTGTATTTTCCTGGAAGTGGGGATGACCAGAGAGTGCTGCTCAGACTGTTGAGCATCGGCCTTGTGCAGGTGTAGGTGGTAGCATGGGATACAAAGTTGGGGGAGGCTGGGTCCCGGTGAAGTAATTACGTGTTCAATTCACACAGTAGCACTAATGAAAGCCTCACAGGTATTTCCAGAAGAGAATGTACCCTTTCTACTCATGAACATCAAAGGATCCATAGGGTTACTGATTAGGAACTGCAGCTTCTTTTACTTAAGGAAGGCATGGATAATTAATGATTTTGCGTTCTGATTAGAAAATTAACATTGCTAATGCTGTTACTAGATAACTGAATTTTGGTATCATAAAAGCCTTTTGAAATGCAATTTGACAGAGCATATATCAGATTAAATTGGATTGATTATGGGAGTTTTGAAGTTGTTGATTTCTTTGAGAGCTTCGTTAATGAAGCATTATATCGTAACAGAACCCATTAATAGCACTGTTCTACTTAGCTAACAGCCCATTGCCCTCAATAGGTAATAAAGTACAGATGCAGGGCACCACAGCAAGCAGGGTAAAACAGGGTACTCCACTGCGTCCATTATAAATCTTAGGGTACAGTCCTATTTTTGTGGTATTAAACAGGTCTGATTTTCACTGTCAACTTGGGCTGATAACAGTGAGTCTTGCATACCACTGTCACGAAGCAAAAGCATGATTTTGCGCTGTCTATTAACTTCAGTGGATTGTTGTAAAAGTACGACGTGGCAGAATGGTGCAGTTACAATATTCCGTCTATTTGAGGAACTAGTGAAAAGACATGACACACTGGTATGTGCGCTGTGACCCTCTCAAAATAGCAGTGAGGTAATTACCTGCATCTAGTTTTCCTCAATTTCTTTTGGTCAAGGTACTTTTCTCCCTAAAGGCCAAAGAAGCTGGGTTGTACTCTGAGGTACCGTGCAAGAAAGGAAAAATGTGCATTAAATATTAAAATGAGGAAGCCAGCCTCAAAATTAGCAGTAACTAGAGGCTTTGGCTGCATACCAGAAGCTCTTTCTAATTCTTTTACAAACTTTCTTGCTTTGAATCTTAGCCAAAACCTTATTGTCCTATATAGTCAAAAGTTTGGAGAGAAAAGGACTTGGCATCTCATTTCTGAATGCTAGTGCAGCATCTGTGGAGTTCTTTGCCACTTTCCTGTGCTTTACTCTAATGGAGTAAAGTAATGGAGTAATTTACTCATGGAAGGCAGCAGGCAATGCCGAGGTGCCACTCAAGAGTATCATCCAAAGTACAGTGGTGTGTAGGTATGACAAAGAGTTATTTTTCATCTTTTGAGCTTTTTGATAATAGTGATGATGCAGGGAAAGATATTTGCACAGCTAGCAGCTGAAATCTGCACTTTTTGAGGTCAGGAAGATTGGAGGTCAAAAGATAATACAACCCATGGTGCTGTCTGTTGTTACTCTTTGCAATAAAATTGCCCTTAATGCAGATGTTTCCAAGTCCACAGTTACCTACTGTGGTTGTCTAGGAGTCCTGAAAAAGAAGCAGCCTGTAGAAGAAACAACTGAAAGGAGAAATATGTTACACTGTTCTAGATAGATAGGTAGATGGATGTACAGTTCTGTTGACATCCTGGCATTCATGGTCTACTTCCTTTTAGGAGATAGCACAACGTTTTTCTTTTATTCTGTGAGGAGAATTCCGGGGGTGGCAGGAAGATCGGAGATGTGAGAAATCAGGTACTTTCTGGAGCTTTCTATTTATTTATTTGCCCCAAGCATCCCTGCATGATTTTGACTGTAAGAGGCAAAATCTGGGCTCAGTAGAGGTTAATAGGTCTGAGAACAATAACCCAAGTAAACCTAAGTGCACCTATCAAAGACTGATAAGAGCATGGGTTTGTCAGCTGCATTTCTCTAGTTCTGGAATTGCGTCAGCCCAGTTTCTTCTCTATTTTGTTACTTTTTGGTAACACAAATTTCTTAGGAGTGTTTGATGCCTTGCAACCCACAAAACATAATTCAAATTATTTGCCGCTGTAACTGCACTCACAGTCCTGGAACATTTAAATTCTGCCTGCATTACAGGGAGAATTGCAGGAGGCAGTTGCTAATGTTTTTAAAAGCCCCAACACGACAACAGCAAAAAAACAAGACAACACTGCTGGCCTTTGATGTTAGACTCCTCTTTTTTAGACTAAGGGTTTTTTAAAAAATTAACATGGTTTTACAAAGATGTAATTAGATTGAGTTCATTGGCATTCACCTGAATTCACATTGGCTCTTACCCCTTCTTGTTTAGCAAGTTTTTAGTTTCAGTGATTTGACTTTATTTTGAGAAGTATTCACCACACCTGAAGTTGAAGACTTGTGAAGCAGAGCCTAGAATTCTGGACCTAGAATTTTAGTTTCATTTAGAGAAAAATATGTCAAAACCAAAATGAAAGTAGGCTTCTCAATCAAGAAGGTATTTGTTCTGCTCTACTTAAAAACAAATAAATAAAAGAAAAAGTTATTTTATTTTGAAGAGGGGCAGGCGAGATGGGGACATGAAAAATGGTTAGAAGGAAAGGGCCAGCAGATGTGGGAGAGGGTGAAAAACCTGTTGTTAATATAGTCTCTTTAAGTCAAGATAGCAAGAGAGTAAAAAGCAGATGGAAAAGATTTACTGTCATGAGTCAAATAGGAAAGCAAGAAAAGCAATTCCAGAGCACTGCAATGTGGGAATAGTTGTGCAGCCTGGACCATACTCCATCTAAGTGTCATCCTGCCTCTAACAATTGCTACTGGAGAATATTTATGGAAAAAAGGCCTGTACAGGGTGATCATTGCTTTGTGACCTGTGCAATTTCTGGCAGAGTATAGAAATTTCTAGAGCCAGTGTGTGTATCGATGCCATGCTAACTCATTCCATCAGTTTATCTGTCCTTCATGACTGCGTAATCCTTTCTGAATTCTGAAATCCACAGCATCCTGTGATGGGAAGGGGGCTGGGGAGCTCATATTCATGACCTACAGTGTCTTTTCTTCTCTGAGTTATTAAATGAATAGGAAGGAGACAAATCTTCAGCTGCTGGCAGTTGCTTTTGCAGAATTTATGCAGAAAGCTGCATCAAGCTGACTGATTAAACTAGACAGAATGTTTCCTCCAAAATATCATTTAGCCAAACATACAGATTTGTTGAAATTGAGACATTTCATTAATCCATTTAAATTTTGCAAGTATGTTTGGCAGCTTTCTCTCTCTACCTGTCTCAATTTCCCTGTCTCCTTAGGAATCATTATATTCAACTTAGACATACTTAAATACTAATTTTCAGTTTCAGTATTTTATATTTTTGTTCTGAAATCAACTTTAAATTCAGTGTAAACCCTGAGATTCCAAAATTATGCAAACCCAGAAGGAGATTTTTCTACCTTCAGTTATGTTTCTAACTGTTAAGTTGTCCTGCACGCACAGAAAAGAATTTTTTTATCTCCAGCCACAGCAGATGTTGATTTTATTTTCAGAATCGCAAGCAAACTGAAAAATAAGTTGTTCAGACAGTTTTCCTCCTGCATTTTCAGAAAAGTCACCTAAAGTTTAATTTTGTTTCAGAAGTCTCAGATAATAACATTTATATTGTAGTATTCAGTCGTGTATTCCAGCCTTGAAAATAAAATATGTATGTAATTGGTATATGATGTGAATAATACAAGCAGTAGCACTGCAAGACTATTTCATATTAAGACAATTTCATATTAAATTCTCCCCCCAAAAAAGTTAAACATTATACTCTTTCCTCACCTATGAAGTTCCTGCAGTACTCTTTGTCTCCACATGATTTTTGTGACTGCTTGGTCAATCAAAATCAAAACAAATGACTAGCTTTTGAAAACACTCCAGACTTGTCAAACTCCTTTGGTAGATTTGATTAAAAAGATTTGGTGGGATTTGATTAAAAAGAAGATCAAAATGACAGAGTAAAATTGTCTGCAATATCTATGACTCCTTTTCCTGAAACCACTGCACAAAAATTTTGAATCATAGAAAGTACATGAAGACTTCCTTTTGGAAACTGTTCTTTTAGGATAAGTAAACCCAGAACAATCTTAAAAGATATTACAAATCTGGAAGAATGATCAGAAAAAGCAAATGATTTAATAAGTGGACATAATATGCTATGCCAGTGCACTGAGGCAGTTCAGTGAACAGGGACAGCGCTGAGGTAAGTCTAGGGCTGTAATATTACAGGTAGCTGTTTACAAGAGTTATTAGGTCTCTGCTTTCCTTGAGAAAGAGTAGAAATCCTTTTGCTTGCTTTAATCAACCTTATACGACACTTAGTAGAGAACAAGAAATAATCCAGATGACAGTATAATTAGATTTTTTAGATTTTATCTTCCCCATATTTTATTCCACTCTGTCTTTTTTTCATCATTTTCTGAATTAGGAAGATACCCAGAATTGGTAAGAAAATTGTTTGGATACTGGGAACCATTTTTTGTTTTATTTTGAAGCAGCAGAAACCAACTAGAATGGCCATGAATGTTCATATTCAATGCTAAATATTAATATTTAGCAGTAATTTATTTTGTAAAAGCCACTTAAAAAAAAAAAAACAACCCAGCAAACAAAAACAAACAACTTTTTTTATGCCATTCCAAGTAATAAGACAGGAGAGAGCTTCTGCTAATGTAAATTGGTACAAAGCCAGGGCTCTCTGTCTTAAGCTGTAAAAGTCCTATGAGCCATATAAGAAAATCTACTAGAATATGCAGGTTTTTCTCCTTTTCCCCCTTCTTTTATTACTTTTAAAGCTAGCACTTGTCCCTCAGTGGAATTTTAATTTTCAGAACTACATATGCTGATCTGTGAAATAAAGTTGTTGGGTAACTATCACAGACTATAAACACAGCACAACAGACCACTCACATCCTTTCCTCATTACCTCCTGAATGTTTAAAAAGAAAAAGATTTTTTCTTCCCAATCGGACAGGCTTCTGGTTGTGCAGACGGTGCATGAGACTGATTTTGCATCAATATTCTCAGTAAAATTAGGCAGATGTATTAGTAATCTTGCTCCAGTCTGTGTGCTGACAAGCAGTGCATGAGTAATGAAGAGGTCCTCCCAATGTGACCCTACTGCAGAGCACTAATGAACAGGGATGTGCATTGTTAGTCAATAATACATACCAGAATTAGAACAAAGAAATGCAACTTAAGGTGCTGTTTACATATATAATGTTCTAGCTACTTTACTTCAGGGAGCAGTAAGGAAATGGGTCTTCTGTGCTGGACCTGTGTAGTTATTGGGTTGGGTTTTTTTCGCTTTTTAAGGAATTAATGCTTATATTTATTTTTATTTTAAAGAAAAATGTAGAAATTGTCAAGAAATTATTGTTCCTGGCTTTAGAGTCTAAAAAGCAAACTATGTGACCTGTGAAAGTATTTCCATTTAAATTACAGTATGGATGAACAAATAAATGCTTAAAGAATGAACAATCATGTTCAATGAAAGGACTTACCTAGAAATGCAAATGCATGTTTGGTTTAGGTTTTGTCATCCACTGCTACTTCAGAATTAATAGTCAAAACAAATAAACTGTTTTCTGTCTTCTTCACTAATATATGCTAGCAGACCTTGTATTTTGCTTAATTTTTTGTGATGTGGTGATATTGGGCAATAATGCTTAGATGATAAAATACCTTTTTGCCTACTTTAGGCGGCCAGTTAATACTTATTGTGCTTTGAAATCACAATCAGTTCCACAGCAAGAGAGAAAAAAAGATACTGGATAAAATTTCACCTCAGGAACACTGTGATCCATAGGTAGTCAGTCAAGGTAGATGACTGTCGTGGGAAGTTGCCACAGGTCCATGGTTTCTAATTATAATGGCACATTGCTTTAGTTTGGCAGTGCTGACATGGACGTTCAGGTCTGCATTGCTAACAGCCACAACACAGCCATGCACTAGAGCGAAGACACATACTCACCACTCAATACAGGCAATCTTTTCCTGCAGCATAGTGGCTGGTGAGATGAATTTTCCACTCCTAGGGGCTTCCATCTCTGTGCTTAGGTTTTAACAAGATGGTTGTGAGGAGAATAAGTGAGTAAGAAGATGCGTGATGAGCTGCTGGTTGGAAGTAGTGAGTGGCAGGGGGAATACCTAGTGCTGTGTTCATTCAAGGAATCTTTGGCCCTTGGAGCAAAGATATTCAAAGACAGAGCTCCAAAGGCATCTAAAAAGATTGCAGAATATTTCAAAAGCCATGCTACTGGGGACAGAAGTTTACCCCTTTCAAGTTTTAAGTTAAAGATAGATGAGAATGATGGCTTAAATAATGGTGCTCAGAGCTCTTTTGAATTGTCATCTTTATTCTAAACCTTTCTTTGCCCCAGAACAATTGGAAGCTTTGGGGCAGTTCAGTAAACCTTTCTGGCGTAAACTCCCAATGTTTATTGTTTCACTTCTCAAAGATTCTTTCTAAGAGCAAACACAAATTGCTTTCTGTAAATGCTGGCTTTGTAATTCGTTTAATCACGAACATAAGGTTTTCCATGTTACAGTTTTATTGAGTTAGAGTTTTATCCTTATTCACATAAGTTACAATGTTTCATTAAGTCTCTTCAAGCAAATAATATTAAAAATCTCTTCATAATTAAACTGCTTTTTCATTGTTATTGACTAATACATGTTCAGAATAAGGAACACCTAGTTATTAACAGAGCGTGAAATCATCAATCAGTTTCAGTTGACCAGCTAATTCGAAGAAACATCTGGTCTGTGGTCTGCATGTCCCTCAGATGACTAAGAAAGCCAAGAAGAATGCTTGGAAAACAAGCAGTCTTCCAGATCCAGTGCACTCTGAAGTGACTTGTTTTTGCTCCACTGAAAGTGGTAGCAGCTTGGTCTATCAGATTGCCTCAGAAGTGGTTATGTTTAGGTTACACAGGTATGTGAGGAAGCTCAGTGCTTATTTGGAAGCACAGCAGATGGGATTCAGATCCTTCCGTCAAAAGTAGTCTGTTGAAATGTCATTGCTTTCATTAAGAATAAAATTTAGCCCCTAATCTGTATTCTGAATCTTGTAAAGTTGTGGAAATAATAGAGGAGGCAAGTCCTTATTTTATAGATGTTCTGTTCAATTTTCTTAGTTTGGTTTCAATGAGAATTGCTATTATATTCCTTTCAGACTAGTCCTAAGAAAAGGATAAATTCTGTTGAGGTCTCTTCCAGCCTGTGGAAGGGCTTATCTCATGTCAATACCTGTATTTTTATGGGGTTTGATTTTGCTAGTTCAAGAGGTAACTTCCAGGTGTTTATGGCTTTACCTCAGATTTTTAGAGGAATTTATGATTTAAACCACAGCAGTGAAGAAGGTGTCCATTATGTGGAAAAGCCACCTGACCCAAACAAACTGGATACCTTTTTTCACCAATTTGGCAATGTTCTGGGCAATGTCTGGGTAATGTTCCTCTCTCTGTATTGGAGGTTAACTGACCGAGTGTCCTGTCTCTCTCTGGAAAAGGTGTCTTTTGACCAAGGAAAACTGATGGGATAACCTTAAGGCTTTCCTGATGGGAAATGTAGTGCACTGGTCACTGTGATCCTACCCAAGTGCCCACTCCCACCTGTAGCAGCTGAGTGAGCTGACAGTCCTGCTGTCTTTAACTGAATGATTCATGACCTTAAAATAATTCAGGGTCATTAAATATGCATGTAAAACCTATGTTTCCACAGTAGAAAAATATTGCAAGTATGTTTTGTTTTCCAAACAATTCCCTGTGTTCTAGTACAACAGGCAATTTGCATAGTTTTTGTTGTGTGATTGTGATACGTGATTTAACTATATAAATGTTTTGACAATAATCTGAACAAGTTATGTCTTTAATTAGTAAGCACTGCTTTAAAAGAACAAATAAAATATTAGCTAAACATGTAATAGTGACTGATAAACATCAACAATGGATTTTAGACCATTATGTGCTGATACTCTTATTTGGCTGACTGTCCACAAGCAGTTTCAACCGTCAGAGTACTCTACAATCTCACGTGCTGAGTTTCATGTAATTTACCATTATGCATCATGATTTTCGTAGAATGAGCAGTAAAGCTTTACTTTATGTTTCGTTAAAGTCACAGTGGTTGTATATTTAGAATTTGTCATGCCTGACAAATCAAATAATAGGTTCTCATGTACTGGGACCAGTGCCCTCCAGTAGACTCCAATTAAGCCATGTGGGGTGTACTTAGTCATATTGATTAGATGAGTACAATTATAGATGTAGGGGAAGAAATTCAAGTTGAGTAAGTCTCACAGGAAAAAAATGCACTGTAGAAGGGCAGTGCTGAACTGCAGACGTCATACCTGGTAAATGCCTCTGCCAAGTCCTGATCCCTGTGTTTGCGGAAGAGGCAGTGAAGGAGATACAGCAGAGCCACATGTCTGCCTGTGTCCCCGCCAGCACAGCCAGATTCATGCTGAAGGATGCTGCGGGTGCAGTGACTGTGACTGCTGTGGGCTCCTACCACTGCACTAGTGCTAACCACTGCTAGAAATTAGGACAATTGGTCTCTAAGTAATATGGGGCCCCTGATAGAAGGCAGTTGTCATACACTATTACAGATTGCATCTTTTTGTGCTCTGTTGACTAAAAATAATAATTTAAACCTTTAAAATATACATCACAGTGTCTGTAGACTATAACATTAACGAGCTTGTACTATGCCAGGTTGACTGATGAGATAATACATATTTAAATAAAAAATGACAGTGGGGCTCCACCAGATTTCTCTGGAATTCAAGCAGCAATTAAACATTACTCAGTCTTCTTTGCACCACAAATTAATGAAGATACAGAACAAAATGAAGATATAGAACAATCAGTGAGGAAGCTTAGAGCCAGAAAATACCATTTACGTGAAGTGATCATTAGTAGGAAGTCAATATTTACTTCACCGTAAATATGCAGTCTTTCCTCTTTTTTTTAAAGTCAAATACAGGGCCATGGTGCATGTCATTTCTCTACAGTGATGACTACTGTAGCTGCAAACAGCTATCAAATAAATATATTGCCAAACGCTATTAATACTTGTGCTTGCCATAGAAATTAGAAAAGCTTTCATCCAGTTCTTAAATGAGGGCAGCATAAGTAGCTCTGGGCAATAATTCATACTGTCCGATTGTGTCAGTTTTACAAAAGGCTAACAATAGCTCTCTAGTACCAGGAACAGTGAGAGCAGCTTGGGATGGGATGCCGGATGTGGAAATTCAGCTTATGGATTATCTCTGCGCTGCTACTTCAGGTGGAAGCATCTTGCTTTTTATAGTGTTAAATGTAGATGAAGAACCTAGTTAAAGGCAGCTAAGTCTAGGCAGCATCAGAGAGGTCAGTGTTATGAGGAATCTGTTACTTCAGGATGCTGGGTTAGATTTGCAATATGCAATACAGACCACACATGGCAATGTTAAGCTGCATATGTGGCAGTAACCGAGGAATTGCCGCTAAGTAATGCCAGGAATTCACTGTTGAAGAAAACTCATACCTCAAAACTGAAATTGGTGACGGATTTGAAAAGCATAAAATTAAGTGAATAAAGTAATAATTTAAGTGACAGTATTTATTAAAAAAAAAAAGGAAACGAAGTGTTCCTATCAATTGACTGGAACAGGGACAAAATCTCACTGGCTTAAAGTGTAACAAAACTGTTTTATTCAGTACCAAGGTGGAACTGCTTGACAGCTTGTTTCCTCAGTTCAGTAAAACACATGGTGACTTGACAAAGGATAATAGAAAAAAATCACTGTCTAACATAAATTCGTTATAGTACTGGTGTGATAACCCTTTACTTAAGGTTGCATGTCAGATTGTTAAAGCCAAGTCATAACGCTGAAATGCCAGTCATGTTTTTATTCAGGCAATATTCAAAGTAAGTAACAGGCATTCATTAAAATTAATATTATAATTAGTAATGTAAAATATTTTATTATTTCAGCTGCCCTAGCATTTGCCTTAACTGAAGGTGACTTCTCTTTGAATCTAGAATAAACTCTGAACAGCCTAGACATTTCTGAGTATCTAAACAGTGGGTTTTTTCACTTAGGGTAATGGATGACAACTTCTATTTTATGCCTATAGCTGAGAAAGAGCTTAATTTTCAGTCCTTATATTTAACATGCATAGTTTATTCTTGAATGAAGAAATATCTGCTCTGTCTTGCTTGAAGATTATTTTAATTAATACAAGTACTGTTTGAACCTGATGAAAGTCAGAATGTGATCTGTGAATTCAGGGTTCTAGTTTTGCTGCTGAAATGGAGTAAGAAGGGTATGTGTGTTTCAAAATGAACAAAAGTTTTGAGATAGATTTTTTTAAAGCAGCATAATGCAATGTGTTTCATATAAGCCAATCATAGTAAATTTTTTTTCTACTAAGGGTTTATAGAAAAGCGAGATTTTTTTTTCCAAATACTTCATTTTTGACAAGAGACAGAACAGAATGCATATTTTTTTCAAAGGAGTTCTGTGGATTGTCTCAAAAAATGTGCAAAACTGAAGTCTTTAACTAAAATTGATGATTTTTACTTTGGATTAAGAATTTCTTATGCTTTTATTTTCATCTTTAGGAGCTAAAAATTAGAAATTTGTACTGTAACCTGTTTTCAAATACTGTTTTAAAGAAAGAAGGGAAAGGAAAAAGATTTGGTTTTGAACAAATCAAAGCATTTTTCCAGAAAAAATTTACAAAAATACCTGCCATTTCTAACCTGCTTTATGGTGTATGTTTCCAAGTAGGAAAAGCACATTAAGCTAGCACAGCTCAACTCTTTCACTGACAACTTTATCAGCATCAGTTGCATAAGAATGAGCCTGGAGAAGAGAAGACTGCGTGGAGAGCTCATAGCAGCCTTCCAGTATCTGAAGGGGGCCTATAAGGATGCTGGGGAGGGGCTCTTCATTAGGGACTCTAGTGATAGGACAAGGGGTAATGGGTTCAAACTTTAACAGGGGAAGTTTAGATTGGATACAAGGAGGAAGTTCTTTACTGTGAGGGTGGTGAGGCGCTGGAATGGGTTGCTCAGGGAAGTTGTGAATGCTCCATTCCTGGCGGTGTTGGAGGCTGGGTTGGACA
>JANHGB010023993.1:0-10385 GCA_026283785.1 Coracopsis vasa | reverse complement strand
GTGGGTCATTCCAGCATGAGCAAACCCCTCCAGAAGGGATCCTCCTGCTCCCAAAATTAATCATGGCTTTTATATTTTTTTGGTTAGGGTTTGTTGGGATTTTCCCTCAAAATGTACTCAAGCCTGTCTTCTGCCCTTAGACACAGCTTGAAACCAGCTCCCTATTTATATCTTACCTAGTGAGTTTGTTTCTTACAGCTTCTGCTGAACCCTTGCTAACTGGCAGTGAGACCAAACTCTTGCTTTGCCTTCCTGCACTTCATGGTGCAAAGCTCCAAGTTGTGAAAATTGGCACGAGGTAACAGCATTTCAAATTGTAGCTGATAAGCTGTATGTTCATGATTCCTGTGACAGCAGTCCTTGGGCATTTGACTCTTGTGGTAAATGTTATTTCCTTGCTTAACTATTCTACTTCCCAGCATATCATTTCTCAGTGTATTGATGGTACTTACTATGAGGCTCAGAAATATAATACATGTCAACCAAAGTGTGTAAGTGTTGGCCTGGGGAGGAATTCAGGTCATTTCCTCATAAAGACTACAGAACGCAGCACCTGAAGACTTCCCCAGAAAGCAATGGGGCACTGAGCCATATCAGTCTAGAAGTGATGCAGTGATTTATTATTTGTCCACAAGACCTTACAAAACCTGATGCTGGCATCTAAAACAATGTGAGAATCAAGTTTGATTGGTATCAAACTCAAAACAAAGAGAAATGATTTGCGTATCTAGATGACATTTCATGCCACAGCCACAATCCAAACTGAGGTAACCTGATTTTTAGCTTGATGCTTCAACTCAAAAGTTTCTTCCCAGTTGTTGTGTGGAGCCCATAACTATGGCTGTAGCTTTCCCATTTTCAGTATCTGTTCCACTCATCACGCTACAAATACAGACTGGCAAGTAAGGATGGCATAATCTGATCATGCAGCCACAGTCACATAGTACCTTCCTTTCATAAAAATAAATCAAGGACACAGTCCTGCACTCTCAGCCTGGTCAGCCTCTATTCACTTTAAACACACAGAATCACAGACGTCTCATTACTTTAGTCACGGGTCTTGTTTTAGTAGATGAGAAGTGGCCTTCCCATTATTTTTCCAGTTTTCTTAATCCTTGTCCATGTCCTGTATGAAATCACTGCTCACCTCTGAGTCCAGCAAATGTCCTCTGCTGAACATAAGTCTCCTTTCTGGCTTTCAATCAAGATTGTTTGCATTTTCTTCTGCTTGCCAAAACCCATGCCCTTGCTAATTGCTGTGTCCTGGTGCTGCTAATCTGAACCCTGCACTGTGCAATTTCATTTTGTACTGCCCTAGACCAATCCTGTTACCTCATGTACCTTGAGTGGTACAAGCTGCTGCAGGATGAGAGATGGAGATCTCTGCTCTGCTCCTTTTCTTCCTCTCTCACAAGCTCAGTGTTACTCAACAGCTCATGCCCAGGCAGAATAAAGGGTTAAGCATGGAGGTCTGGAAAGGACTGTGCTGTCCTGACACAGCGCTGCCCTTTTCCCTCTTCCTCACACATATACGCCATTCACATAGCCCAAATTCCTCTTCAGTTAACACCATTCAGCTTTGACCTGAACTAGAGATAGAGCTAAATATGTGTGCACCTGTCCTCTTATAATGACCTGCTATTATCATTTTCCACCCCTCTTTTTTGATTGATGGATATTATATGCAGAGTGACCCTCAGGATTTTTTTCCTCTCTTTTTGTTAGGCTTTGCTAAAGCAACCTGCAAATTAATTTAATATCCTCTTTTGGTTGGGAGCTATGAAACGAGGGCTCGAGGCTGATGATGCGTAAACCATTTGTGGCATGTATTTAATCTCTGGACAATGGATAGAGATGTTAGTGCATGCTACACTAAGTTCTATTTACGCTGGCTATTAAGTGCAGTCAAGCTGAAGGCAATCGGAGCACATTACAGGGCCTAATGGGAGAGGATGCTACACAACAGTACATTAAAGACTGAAAATGAATTAAGAAGGAAGCATGGTAGAGAAAGCAGACAAGGAAAGGGTTCTGTATACAGATAACTCTTATTGACAGCACAAATATTCATGTACTCTGAGTTCCCAAATCCAATTTGGGTATTGGATACCACTCTAGAGGGAATGTTTGGAACTCCATTTTCATGCAGATACAAAATGACTTGCAGTCAGCCAGCCCCTCCCATCTCCATCTCAGGAGCTTGCCTAACCTGATGCTGGGAAATGCATCCCCATACCTCGCAAAGCTAAGCCAGGTTGCTCTTGATCACCTAAACCAAGCTAAACCTTCTTGCCCTGCTCTCTCAATGCATCTGGCCCCAGAAATTCTGGTTATACCTTGCTGCACTTCCATTCCTGTTTGCTCTGCTTGGCACTTCTTGCTCTGGCTGTTGCAGAGCTGAGAAAATTCAAGCTCTGATGGTAGAAAAATGCACAATGGGGAAAGCACATGAGCTGTGAATGCTGTACCTTTGCTTCTGACACTTTTCTTCACCCTGGGTGGGAAGAATGTAGAGGTGACAAAATACTGGCTGCTGCTCTTTCAACACCAGGCTCCAGAACCTAAGAGTGACACGGCTTGACTCTACCTTACACACATTGTTTTATGCATGAAGCTCTACGCTGGTTAAAAGACTGACTCTCTGCAACCTCCGGAGTCAGGTGATTTTGGTTTTATTGTGGAAAGAAAAGTCCAGTTTATAGTTAAAATCTTGCACATGAGAAGGAGAGAAACAGCAAAACCAACACACAGAAACCCCATGCTCGCACCTACCAGCTCTGCTCAGTGGTTCCGCAGGGCTCTTCCAAGCTCAAGCTCTATCATTACTCCTGAGGGGTGGAATTCATGCCAGAAGTCCAGATTGCAGACACCTGACCTTCTCCCTGCTCCCTCAGTGTCCCAGCAGCATCCACCCACTGTAGTTTTTACATTTATTTTAGGACAATATTACTTCAGCTCAAGGCTTCCCTGCCTGTGTTGCCAAGACCTTCACTGACTGCAAATGGACCATATGGCTGTCCACCATGGAGCCATGCCACCAATGTCTGGTCAGAAGAATCCCACCCCGAGTCCTGAAGACAGGACCAAGGAGCGCATCCTCCCTTCCATTGCAACTCAAAGATGAGACTTGCCTCTGAGATGTCAAGCTCCTTGCTGCTTATGGCAGTGGCTTCTCCATCAACTTGATTGCAAAAGAGAACATTTTTCAAGAATCAGAAAAAGAAACCTTATTTATACCCAGCAAAGGTACCAAGAGTGGATGCAGACCCTGCAAGGAACCAGGTCCTCTTTGGCATCCCAGAAGCCTGGACCTACACTTGCATAAGATGAGAGCTTTCCTTTGGAATGGGATTGTGTTAATGAACAATCTTCCTTTCTCTACGGGGCCCAAAGCCTTCCCATCTCCTCCCTCTCCCACTTTCTGAAGCACTAGTGTAGACTAAGAGCATAAAGGAGTTACTTTTCACGTAGCCAGTTTGTTCTAAAAGCATGTCTGACAATAAAAGGAGAGAATATTAGAATAATTCAGTAACCATGAGGTTTTGGCAGCAAGGGAGAGCTTTGGGTCTCTTCAAATGTGAGCATAGTAAAAAATACAAATAAAAAAATTTGGTAGTAAAAATACAAATCAGTTTGTTTCTCTCATAAACAGAAATACACTGAGACCAGCACCAGAGCATAAACCACTCCATGCACAGGAATTTAAACTAGGCTGTTCCAGCAGAGCATTGAATAACCCTTGAATTTGTCTGGCTTTAAGGAACAAACTTGTAAGTAAGCTCTGCAGAAAAAGCAGTGCATTGGTTTGCAAGTGAACTTCCCAAGTCCAAATGTTAGATGGGGGAAATGTTGGAGAAAGTGGTTTTGATGGAGGTCTTCTTTTCCTTGGCTTTTGGAGGTAGTGAAACACTTTCTCCTCTCAAGGATGTGAATAAGGGATCTTTCTGTTTTCCAGAGCAAAACATCTTAGGGAATAAATATCTCATTAACATTTTCTATTAAATGTCCCTTTTTTATATATATATAAAATTATTTTCCTTTGGAAAACAGCCTTGCTTATGGTTTTAGGAATTTGAGACCTTCCCATATTTCTGCAGTAAGTTCCTTCAGTCACCGTCATACTGACCAGAGTCAGTTTGAATTAACTCTGGGGCTGTTTGGGGCAGGCAGACACCACACAGCTACCACATGTGCTACTGTCCATGATCATCTTAGCACTACCTCCTGCACCATTCCTGTACCCACAGCCCAGCACACTCTGTAGCTACACCAAAGCTACCATCTTGCATCAATGCCCCAAGTTACACAGTGTGGTGATACCCAAGTAACAAAACCAAAATGTGTGGCCTCAGTGTGTCTTCTCCTCTTTTGGGTGTTGAATGTGATACTTGGAAGCTGTGAGCTGCAGAACAGTTCAAAAACAAGCTGGCTTGAAGCCAGTTTAAGATTCTTCCTGTTTAAAACCATCTTGAGAGGAGGAAGAGCAAGGGAGAGCAGCAAGCGTTTCTTGCTTGCTAGCGTTATAAGTCTAACCACAGCTTTCTTTTTCACTTTCTTCTTGAGAGATTCCTTGTCATCCCATCCCCACCAAAAGCCAAATCTGGATCAGCACAAAAAAGAACAGAGAGGGGATGAAATGTTCTCAGGGCTTTTGCAGACCTCAAAACCTCTGTGCAGAAGAGTAGGGGTTGGATGGACGTCAGGCTCGGAAAAGCTCACAGCCGTGGAGGAAAGGAGAGTGAAGGAGAGAGGAGTCAAAAAGTGAAGCAGTATCACACACAACCAGCAAGAATCATTTGTCAAAGCCCCAGAGGACCTCTTCTGGGGCTAACAGATTCCCACCATGACCAAAGAAGAAGAAGGTGCCCCTGCCTGCTCAGCACTCCACACTGCTGGCTCACTGGTGAACCAGGAACATTGATCTGAGGCCACTTGTGAGTAATGCAAGGCAGGCAGCACTTTGCACTTTGCTTTCTCACTGGGTTTTATACAGCTTAACAAGTTCTCCACAGTTCACCAAGTGCTCAAAAGGTTCAAAGTTTCTTCTTGTTTATAAGAAGAATGTCTGTGGTTTATCACCAGTGCAATAAAACTGCTGGAAATAATTGGTGGATCTAACCCAACAGAAATGTCACAGTCCAGTGCAGCACCTTTCCCAGACAAGATACAACAGTCATATGCAGATAATTAAGCTCTCTATGAAAGCTAAGTACACCAATGAGAACCCTCATTTGTGGGTTGTGGGCACTGAGTAGTGTCATAGCCCTTTGTTAGGGGTTAAAAAACATCCCTTAGCAACATGGCAGCATGAAGGACTTTGAAAATAGCCTTGTGAATACTTGCTTGCTGGGATCCAGCCTCATCTGAAGCCCTTACCACCATCACCATGGTAAATACACAACCCTGGGCACTCCACACACCCTCAGATGATGGTTAAACCACTCCTTGGTGCTGTCTCACATGTAGTTAAATGAGGTAAGGGAGCAGTCTCCTAGGCTGACTACTGACATTTCAACACCATCAATTCGAATGAACTGCTCTAGGATAACCATGTTTTCACTAAACAAAAATGTACATTTCTAAAGCTGTGACTGTCCCTAAATCCATTGACAGGTTCCAGGGGATGTGCCATTGCTCATACAAGCATTGGAACATCCCCTTTCCATGTATGTAATGAGAGAAATCTGTAGGGTGTGTGGAGGGAGGGCGCAGGACAAGCAAGCTCACATAGACAGTAAAACCTTGCATTGAAGATGCAGATAAAGGACAGAGAGAAGGATGGGAAGGATCAAGCAAAGCACATGGATGCACCCCTTTGCTCAGAGGTTTTGTTGGCATATTCTCCCAGGCTCTGTGCTGTGAAGTGGAAGAGCCACAAAAATCATTATACAGGATTAACTTCAGAGAGTGAACAAGTGAAGGACTGCAATCCCTGATCTTGCTTCCCACATCACAGACTCACGTGCCTGTTGCCCAGGATTTACACTTCGGGGTGCTTGGCAAAGGGTGGAAAATCCACAACTTCCATACAAGTCACAGAATACTTCCGCTTTCAAAGAGAATCCATCTGTCTAGTTCATCCTGATGACTTTGTGATGCTTGTATAGATCGCAGATACTGTGTATACCCTTGATACCCTGATAACCTTGAAGAGAGGGGTAAATAGAGGTGCTGAGGGTAGGAAAAGCATATTGTCCTGATACAGGAGGTTGATATGAGGGCACACGCAAGCACAAGGGAGAGCATTTAGAGCAGGGCTTGCAAGAGAGGTAAGAACCTGAGTCTTGTAGAGAAAACCCATTGGTTCAACAAGTTTGCTGGAGAAGGAAGGCAGGGTTCTGCATGAGCTGCCTTAGCAGGAGTCATAGCTCTGTATTTATTTATGCAGCTGACTTAAAATCAGTTCAAAAACACATCCAAGGTTTTTGGACTCTGAGACATCACTGGCAGCACAACAAATGCACAGAAGCACTAAAATACTCCATTAAATAGGAAACTGCTCAGCTCTCCACTGCAAATCTATTCTCCACCTCATTTTCCACATTCTTCTGTCCTCTTCATCGTTTTGGAAATGGAATTTTTAAGGCTTTCTCAAAATGGCCACAGCAAATAGTGGCAAATCTACCTGAGGCGAAAGGCAGATCCAGGGTCTATAGCCCCATACTACCCCTTCCTGCCATAGCTGACACCCTGGACATAAGCCCTGGGATAAGCCCTGCTGCTGGAACGCGGGTATTTTTAGTTTTCTATTTCCCCCAAGGAGTTTCTAAGTAACAGCCTCTGCCTTGTAGCCTGTAGGTCAAGCAATTAGCTCAGTCATATCCATTTACCAAACTACAGCTTTCTCTTTTTATGTTTTTAACATATTCTTCAGTTGGAAATGATGGAAATCATTATACCGCAGTATTTGGATTTCATGAAAGTTTTGGGGGAATAAATAACTCAACTTTAAAAAATTCCTTTATATACCTGAAAAGTTCCCCATGGCAGCGTTCTTGCCTCAGAGTTCCTGTCTCCTCTTTCTCTTTTCCCCATAAATAACTTTATTCTGTATTTTTTATTTCCAAAGGTATAAAACCTCCGACTGTCCCTCTCAGCTCCCCTGCAGCCCACAGCAATGCCAGCTTCTCCCTTTCTGCATGGTTTTTCCTAGTTAAACAAGTAAAATGAGGCACTGGATCACTGATAACCTGTTTGCACGGTTTCTCTTTATGTTTTATGATATCTTGGTTATTTCAAAGCCCAGCCCTCTGCCTCCCTCTTTCCCTTCACACTGTGTTTCATTAACCAGCAGGGCACCATCTGAGCTGCAACAGTCAGAAAACCAATGACCAAAAACTTCTCCTCACCTCTCTCCACAGCTCATCAGGCCATGACACCCCTTGGGAAATATACATTAGTGATGTTGTGAGGTCTGTTGCTACCAAACTCAGTCCATTTCAGCCCCTTTGGGTGCAGGACCAATTCACCCATGCTCTTTTCACCTACAAATACCCAACAGCCCCTGCAATTAATACCTAATTAACAAACAACAGCAGAGATGCCAGGTGGAGCTGCACAAACCCAGTCACAGCTCACAAAAGGGAGCAATTAACTCCTGCCAGCTAAGGACAGTAAGAAAATATTTAGTTCTAGAACGGATCAGTGTTGCCAAGATTGGACGTGTTTAAAAACATGAAGCAAACCATGCTCCAGCTCAACTGTGAGATGTGGGCTTTGATTCAGGAATTGCTTGTGGTAAGCCAGAGGCTGGACCAGAGGGTCCTTATAATCCCCTTCTGGCAACAAGGCCTATCAATCCACTGTTCCAACAGCTTTTAAAACAGATTATTTATGTCTTTTCATGTGAGCCACGAAGTCGCTCCCACAAGAGATAAGGCAGACTTCACCACTGAACAAGCTAAAAACTGCACAAATTGGTTTCCTCCAGCAAACTGAACAGTTATACATGGCTAACAAATTAACAACAGCATCTGCAGCAGGGGGGTGGGGGGGATATCTTTACTGCTCCCAGCTTGAGTGAAGATGTGCTTGAGCTCTGGCTGAGGTTACCTAGCAAGTTTTGGCTGCTGGAGCAGTGAGCCCTGCACACATCTGTGTTCCCACAGGGTAAATCAGTGCCTGTCCCCCTCATCCATGACCAGAGAAGGTGGCTCGGGCAGCTGGCTCTGCAGCATTACTGTGTGTGCCCTCCTGCTCCCTCTGCATCCCCCGTGGGGTGAGGAGTGGGGAAATGTCGATCCACATCCGTCTCACTGCCTCTTCTTGTCCCATTTTCCCTGAATCTGAAACATTTTTCCTAGCTGATACACCTGGCCTCAGAACCTTCAGCCTGCTTCTCCTCTCATCCCAGCCCCTAGGGCCCCAGGTTTGCATGTGTAAGGGTGAAAGAGCATCAGTCCTGTTTCATACTCAGGGACAGCAAGGATGAATGCTTTCTGATGAGAGTGCTGCAAGTGGGCAGAGAGCACGGCCAACCCCTCCTGCTCTCCAGCCACAAAAGACACATGAATTATATTTAAGGTAGAGGACTCTTTCTGTGTCTAGAGTCACGTGGTTCTTTGGCAAGGAACATTACCCACACTAATAACAGCCCCCTCCAATATCTGAAGGGGGCCTGCAAGGATGCTGGAGTGGGACCCTTCATCATAGAATCATAGAATCACAGAATGGTTTGGGCTGAAAGGGGCCTTAAGCTCACCCAGCTCCAACCCCTGCCATGGGCAGGGACACCTTCCACTAGAGCAGCTCGCTCCAAGCCCCTGTGTCCAACCTGGCNNNCACTGCCAGGGATGGGGCAGCCCCAGCTTCTCTGGGCACCCTGTGCCAGCGCCTCAGCACCCTCACAGGGAAGAACTGCTTCCTTATATTTAACCTGAACTTCCCTGTTTTAGTTTAAACCCATCAGCCCTTCCCCTACTGCTACATTCCTTGATGAAGGGTGTCTTGACCCTCAGCTATGGGAGCCCCAGTTGGTGTGAGCAGTGACATGGAAATACCCCTCTTCTCTCTGAGGAAAGCCCACAAAGAGAAGCTGGGTGCTTTCAATCCCAAGGTCGCCTTGCCAGCTCACAACAGCAATCAAAAGGAACAAGAACAACTTTTTAAGTAGGATACCTCACAATCACTGAATGAGTTGCAAACAAGGTTATCTCCAGATGACAGTGTCCTTGCAGGGCATGTGTCCTTCCCTCCAGCTTTTCCTTCCTGCCCCTATAATTTTCAAGACTTTTCCAACAGAAAAAATTCAATGAGTTCCCTGTGGAAGCCTCTTTCTTCCCATAGTCTCTCCAGCTTGGCCACTGGTCAGCTCCTGCTGCCGCTATTGCTGTTCCTGGGTGACCCCCTCTCTGCCCTGCAGCTGCACCCACCCTGTTTGCTGCCTGTCTCTTACCCCATAGGGAGCTTCCATCTGATGGTCTGTCTCAGTGCCTTAAGGAAAACATTTATATTTTCAATATTAAACTCATGCAGATGACATCTGGAAGATGTGTAGGCTCTGTGCTGAACAGGGAGACCTCAGGTCTTGCTGAAAAGTGGGAGAGAACTGGGCATTTATCTTTCCTGGCCCAAAGCAAAGCTCCTTGTCCCTCCTTCCATTCTACACTGTTAGTCATTATTCAGGCAAAATTCTTACTGGTACATACAGGAGTTTAAACTGAAGAGATTTTTGGACTCAGCCTCTGTCTCTGACACCATATGGCATCAGGAAAAGGTGTTTGCTGAGAGATAGACTGGTTTGTGGCAATTCCAGCTTGTCTGGTTTTACCCCAGGGATTGTGTGAAGGTGAAGCAGGCTCAGCACAGTTGTTAATTTTTTCAGATATCTTGCTTTTTTAAAAATAGAAGCCTATCCTAAATCCATTGAAGGTAAATGATGGGACTTGCAGTGTTGGAGCATGCTCCTGCTACAGGAATGTTTCTAAAGGAGCATCGTGCTCCTCCGGGTACTGCACAGTCACATGGAGGCATTGCCTTGGTGCAGGGTTATTATGGAACAAGATGACAAATTTGAGACAAGGTGAGCCTAAAATTATCCACCAGTATCTGTGCACAGACCAGAAGAGTGTGCGAGGGGATGTTATTGCACATAAATTGTGCGCAGTTTGGCACCCCATCCGTATGATGGGAGAAGCAGTAGTGTCTCGTCTCAGCAGAGACGCACAAAGGAGCTGCTCTTCTGGCTTTACACTGCTGAAATGCCATGGATTGGGCTTATCCAGAGGAATTCCAGGTCACCAGCATAGGCATCCTGACATGCCGGGAGGGTTCTGTCAGGAACTGTTTGATTCTGAGCATCTGGAGAGAGACTTTGGACAAGGGCCTGTAGGGACAGGCCAAGGGGAATGGCTTTAACCTGCCAGAGGGGAGACTGAGATGAGCTC
>JANHGB010023991.1:0-11699 GCA_026283785.1 Coracopsis vasa | reverse complement strand
TTGGCATCAGCCCACCTCACAAGCGTGTCAAGGTCCCTCTGGATGGCATTCCTTCCCTCCAGCGTATCAACCGAACCGCACAGCTTGGTGTCATCAGCAAACTTGCTGAGAGCGCACTCAATCCCACTGTCCATGTCACTGACAAAGATGTTGAACAGGACCGGTGCCAACACCGATCCCTGAAGGACATCACTTGTTACTGGTCTCCAGCTAGAGGGAAGGATCAAGCAGGAAGGAAAAAAAAAAGAGGGGTGTAACTACTTAACTTGGCCTAAGTAGCACAGACTTAGAATGTTGAACCACATCTCGTGTGAGAAACATCCATCACCTGATGCATACAGGACACTTGACAGATCTTGTACGTTGTCTTGGGAATATAAATGTAAGCCCATAAAAACACGTTAAGAAATTTATCCTGACAGAAATACAGAAAGGCTATCACCTTTCAGATGTTAACATCTTAACCGTTTTCATGTTTTGTAGGATGCAATAAAGGGACAAGATAAAAGTCAGGACTACCTGCTTGTCAAATCCCATTTTATTCTTTCAATTAAATCAGCTTTCATGTTATATAGGCATATAAAAAGATTTGGAAAGAAGTAAACCCATATATTTTAACTCGCTCCTTTAACTCCAAAGTTTTACACTAATGGAAGAAAAGCTGCTCTGGACTTCACATACCATGCTTCAGCCTATGGTGACATTTTATAGCCAAGGAACAAGCTGCGAGGAACACAGCTCTGAATGGAAATACTGGTGCATATCTGAAACCTTCAGAAAAAACTAACTCGGACAACACCAGAGTTTACACCACCACAGTGAAAGATGAACAAATCATGGTACAGAAATAAAAGCTAGGAGTCTTGATACCAAGTGACTTTTTTTGGAAAAAAACTAAACCCCCAAATCAGTGTTGAGGAACTTGGAAGGAACTGAGCTACAATTTACTGTAAAAAAGTACGAAATATGCCTGACGTTCCTGTCAGGTTTATGTTCACAAGTCCCCACAGCTCCAACCCGCCCCAGAGCAGCACAGCCTGAGGGAACGTCTCTTCTGCGGCGGGAGAACGATACTTCCGGTACCCTCCTCTCCCCTGAGGGCGTAAAGGCAGCCTTGTCAAAGAGGCCATGCCTAGAGGAAAGGCGGGTTGGCTCCGCGGGAGGAGCCCTGGGGGCTGCACTCAGAGCCAGCACCGGCGGCCATTCTCCCGGGCTGGGCGCGGGGAGAGGTGTCGGGGGCGCTCCGGCCCGGCTCGGGCCGGGCCAGGCCAAGCCAGGCTGGGCTGGGGTCCGAGGCGCTGCTGTAGCCCGCGGCTGCAGTAGACGGGTGTGCGCGCCAGGAGCGCAGTGCGAATAGGCTGGGGAGCGAGATGAGACACAGCGCCGCACCACGCCTCAGCGTTAAGGGGCATCCAGGGTAAAACGAGGTGGTTATAAAGTCATCATGTCTTTCTTTTCAGAGGGGGTATAATCCATCCTTATAAACAGCTATCAGAATGTGTTGTGGACTCACAAAGTGTAAATCCAGGCATAAACGGATGAGACAAATCTGTGATGGATCGGCATTATCTGTGACTATTAAACACAACAAACAAAATGTGATTCCAGCTCAGGAAGTTTCTGAGGCACTGTTCCCCAGAAGCTGAGAGGCCATGCCAAGGGGAATATCTGTTTTATATATGCCTTGTTTTTAATCCACTTTCCTTAAGCATCTGTTACTGGAAAACAGGCTCCTAGGTTAAACAGACCTTTGGTCTGGCTTATGATAGTTATGCATCTCCATTATGTTTACCATTTCCCCTGAGAAAACCATTTCAAGCCTCTCTGTTCCTGCTTGCCAAAGGAAGGCACGTGTAGCAGGGGCTCTTCCTGCATTCTGGGACTCTCTAATGATTATTTGGTTGGGCATGTGCAGTTCTGCAGTTTCCTTAAGGGCTTACACACACACACACACACATACATCCCCCCAAAGGCACTGAAATGATTTTAAGCAGATGTGGCTGGGACACTGTTATGTCTTTCCATAGAGCATTACAGTCGAGTGAGTAAAATACTCTGACCCCAGAGGCATGAATTGGAGCCCTCCTAAGAAGTTAGAAAAATTCTGGAGACGTGTTAATAAAAACCTAGTCACTGAGGCTCAAGAGCTGAAGGTGGCAAGATGTGATTCAAACTGCACTGTTCTGTTGCTACTGGCCACAGAAACCTACCTGCATCAGCTGTGTTGACTAACGTGCCACGTATCCCTGGGCAGATCTTCAGAGCTGACCTCATCTTTTTGTGAACCTTTTCAGCTGAAGTATTGGTTACTGCAGTCGAGTTCAAAGTGATTTCCTACTAACTTATTTTAAATGAAAATAAGATTGATAAAAGTCAAAATGTAAGAACTTTACAAACACATGTTAGAATTTATTTGTAGGATTCAAATTATAAAAATCCTTGCTATTAATCATCATTAATATAGGTCTAAACACATCCCATACTAGCAGGTGTTAGTGATATATTCAATTTACCTGGTTAGGATTAATAGAGAATTGGTTTTCTGATCAGCAATTAAGAAAGTGTTGCACCTTTCTAAAAACAAGTACTCCTTTGTGTCAGCTGAGCTGCTGAAGACAAATATTTTCTTTTTAAAAATTCTGATTTTGATACTGGATTGTAACCTGTGCCTAAGAAACTTTTATACTTGGAAAATGAGAACAGAAAGTCAGGTCAGCCACTTAGTTTGTTTCTGACTGATGTAAAACTTCATGGCTTAACCACTGAAAATGCTATCTCCTGCAGGCAAAAAATCAAATGAGACTATTTTATGCTTTTGATTTACCTTTGTGAATAAATGATGATAGATAAAAGTGATACCACTACAAAAAAGTGCTGTGGAATCAGCAGCAAGTCAAGAGGTTTGGTTGCTTTGATTAAGGTTTTTCGTGTGGCATTGAGATGGTCCTTTCTGCAGCAAAGTTTCATGAGAGAGACTGCTCTTACTGCTTTTGAGCTCAAGAGCAATACATTCAGGATGTATTAAGGATGGTACATTACATAGTCTATTAGTTTTAAAGGGGTGAAGCATGCCTATAATTGGAGGTAATCTTGGATCATTTATCTTACTCCATTTTATAAAATGTGCTTTGTTGTATGCTGTGCTTTCCTCTTACACCTTTTAAATAGGAAGGAATGTTTTCTAAACTAACAAGTAATTAACACATAACTGGCATATGCTGCAGAGATATAGGCTCCACTGTGATTTATCAGTCTTGCCATGGGAGCAGGATGAGGACTGAAGCACCCCTAAGCCATTGCTCCCCAGAAGGAATTGTGCAGAGCAACAACTCCTTACCCAGAGGCCATGGAGAACTGCATTAGTTCCCTTGAGGGGTAAAGATCCTGCTGTCAGAGTACCCAGTTGGCTTGGGGAAAACAGAGCCATGCCCCAGAGTATCCCACCTGCTCTGGGGAGGTTCATGTCCCTGTAGGGTACACAAGTACTGCAGATGTTCTGGACCTTGTGTAAATTCCATGTGCCCATATCCCAAGCTGTTTGGCAGATCTGTACAAAAACCACGGGGAATCTAAGCCTACATCATCATTCTAATTGTTTTTACCACCATCTAAGTTTTTAGTCTTTGATGGTGTGTGTATCTTAATTAAGAGCTGGTTCTCAAGTGTATTGAAAAGCAACCGAACAAACCAAATAATTGTATAATTCTAATACATCATTCTGAGTATTCAAAATATCTAATTGCTGTAGCTTATTAAAAACAGGCCTAAACTTACCCTCCTCCTTCCCCCTTCTTGTATATGCTTAGTAAATGGCAGAGTTCTAACATCTAGATCAGAATCCAGATCTCAGTATTATAGCTGACACCTGACACCTATTTTAAATTAAGTCTAGGATGAATGAATGTGTATAATAAAATGACAAATTAGATTGTAATGTACTTAGGCATTTTATAAAGAATTATTTTAATGTAACACACTATACTAGCTGTTTAATATTTAATATTTCTTAGCTGATTAAAACTGTGGTTCTAATTGGAAAAATAATTAAATGGTAAAACTAGAAGGTAATTCCCCCATTTAAGTCTCTGTGATTTCAGTACTCTGCGATCACTGATTCAGCTTAGGAAACTTTCTTCTTCATGCGTAACATGCTATTTCAAAATAGCGTAATTGTGCACAATGATTTGGGTTTTTTTGAGGATGGGGAGAGAGCAAACCCCATGAAGGCAATGCAACAGCTGCATACTGGAATGTACTACAGAGAACTTTGGGGCTATACCACAAACTCCCATGAGTTGTGTGGGGAAACTGGGGGAAGTGAATCAGCTACAGGCTTCTAAAAATTATTGTATGTTGCACCTCCCCTCCGTGTTCAGGGGGTAGAGAAGGGAAGTAGGGCTCTTAGTCTTGGCATTTGTGAGCATGAGCAAATGTGGCTCATAAAAATGCAAGGTTCCCTCGCTGCATTGTCTTCTGCCTCTTCTCCTGACCAACAGAAATGATCTTCAGATCCATGAACCAATTTTTACCCCTTCTGGGAAAAACTTTTATAAGCCCTTCCCCTGATGAGAAAAAAACACTTCCCTATAGACTGCCAGGATGCACTGAGCATGTTTAGTATTGTTCTTTGTATATTCAAGATCCCACTGGGGTAACAGTTACAGTTCCAGTGTTTACAGTGTTTACAATTAACTGAGCTGCTCTGGCCAGTTTTAAGTAGTGTTACAGAGAACCTACTGCCCCTAACAAGATTGCTCACAGTTCTGGTCTCTGACTTAACTATTCAAGCAGTGAACATAGCCTCCATTACAGTACTTTCCAAGTAGCTTCTCAGCGTCATTATACAATTTATTCAAGCATTTTATTAAGAAGCTCAGACATAGCCTTAGGTCTCATGTAGGCACATAAGAAGATTTGGTTAATATTTTGGAAAATATAGAAGTGTAATCTTTGCCTGCTTAAAACTATTTCAGTTCTTTCAGAGCAAATTAACAGAAAGAAGTCAGTGGAGTCACACTGCTGAAGGATCAGGTAATGCTGAAAAGAATGGTCCTCCTATACTGGGCTACTAAGGTGAACAAGCAGAATTTTATAACATATAAAGAAAGCAGATGTCAAGTGTTTGGCTGTTCTTTGCAGGATTCAACAAAGAAAACTATTCCTCATCAGAAGGAAACCAAATTATTTAGACATGAGGGGAAGAAATTAAGCAATTTCCATGCTCCTTTGGGATTAACATACAGTACCTGAGACCACCTGACATTCTCAGGGCTGTGTTCTCTTTCCTGGCTAATCTTTAATGAGTGAATAGAGCACATTTTCCTTTCTCTCCTTCACATGTGCATCCTAGAGTTCTGGAGAGCTGTCTAAAATAAGGGGGAATGTGGCAGCATGACTGACATCTCCTTTCCATACAGATGAGAGATCTGCATGTGGAGATCACAGCCACACCATCTGATCCTGAATAAAGCATGTGGGATATGACCTCAAGTGAAGATACAGGCTTTGGTCTAATAAAATTTCTTTTTAACCTGCTTTGTAATTAGAGTCTGTATTGAAAGTGTGCTCTGTGATGGCTGGTTCATGTTAAAAAGGAAAATGAAAAATGTTTTGGAGTAGTATATTAGATAATACTGTAACTTTGTTTAAACTGCTCAGTACTGCTCCAAGAACAGGACTTGCAGATAATAGGAATTATTTTTTTGCAGACAACCCTACCTTTTAAAAATAAAAAAAAATAGGCACACACTATTGTTTCTGATTAAGCTAGTGATATGGGTATTTGTGAATAGAAACATTTAATTTGTGAAAAGTATAACAAAAGTAACATATTTATGTCATTTGAGTATTAATTTTCATTTAAAACATAAATACCTTCTAAAAAAAATGATGTTTTTATTATTTTTCCTTTTCCCTCTTAAGGTTTCTTCTATTCTAAATGCTATGGTGATGCAATACTCAGTTCAGGACATCTCAGTCACTGTCATGGTTAAAGTCTGTGATTCAGTGGCAACTGGAAATTACAAATGTAAAAAAATACTGCTTTTTAAGATGGCACAGTGTGACAGGAAGGGCAAATGATGGTGTTGCCTGAAGTGAGTTACTTGCTCAATACTGGCATAGCTTTTGCTGGTCATTGATGCCCTAGAGGAGGGGTATTAGATGAGCTAGATGGAGGTTCCTACCTTGAGGCAAAGGCTACATTATATTGTTAGGCTAGAGAGAACAATTAAGTGCAAAGCATAAAAAGTCTGTGCTCACCTGAGGACAAGGTAAACCAAGCTTCGACCACATGCTGCTGCAGGTACAATGTGACAATTATGGGGGATAAAAAACCCCTAATCCTTAACTGAGACATCTGCACTGGCAGAAGCCTACACTTGTAGAAGCAGCAGGACAGACAAGACAGCTCTTTTGCCGGTACAACTTCTTTTTTACTCTGGAGGAGGGGAGGCAGAAGTGGAGGAGCAGAATGGTCACTATGATGATGCACAGATTAAAATGGCTTCTAGTATACAATATTCTTATGCTGGTAAACTGTTCCTTGCTTAGGTAGAGTTAAAGGGCATCAGACATCAAATATTGAATTATGATGATTTGTTAGTTCAGTTAGATGAAATTCTAGCCTTTACCACCCAGTTGGATGAAATTCTAGCCTTTACCACCCCTGAGAGAACTCTGAACCTATACAGACTCTGTACAAGGCCTCTGTACCATTAAAGAGCACACTTACTCAGCGAGTAGTGACTCAATTCACACCTCAGTACACACTCGCCACTTCAAGATTTCCTGGCCACCAAAGTTCAGTACATTGCAGGGTGGGATTCACCACGCAGTCACCCAAAGAGGAGATAGACCCCTGCTATGTACCTACACACCCTTGAGTGGATGTCCATAACCTTTCTCAGTGAGCACACAGATTTTGTACACAGCCTCTGGTTGGGCTCCTGTTAACATGGATAAGCAGGGATGTAACCCCCAGACCTGGGTCAGGGACATGCTAGGATTTTGTGTGTACTTAAGTAAATGTGTACCCCAAAAAAGTTAAGAGATGATGAGAAGAAAAACAGGATTGATGGCCTCCAGGTTAAAGGCCAAATCCCACTATCCATGATCTCCCACAAGGTCAGTCACAAGGTCAAAATACATATTTTCTTTATCCATAATGAAACACCTATATGACTTCAAATCAGCTGGGAGTAAATATTAACAGGGAATAAATCCCATAAACAAATTCAAAAGAACCTTTGAATTAACACATTTCTGCTGATTTTCTCTGGTCAGGACTATTCATTCAGGGCCTTGGATCCTTCTTCTCTGAGTTGCACATTAACACCTACCTGACAATCCTGAGCCTTGCTGATTGCCGAACACTTCCAGGTCCTTGGTGGCTTGGATTCTGTTTAAATGCAAAGTTATTGAAGATACTTGCTAGGCAATCACGTCAGAGGAAAGCTTTGCTTTCAGGTTCAGTATTCTTGAAGACTTAGGGAGCCTGTTTGGTAAGTATTTGTAAAAATAGTTTTGTAGGAAAATCTAAGAGGTCTTTGAGTTGACTCCATTCTGTGCCACAGCAGCAGACCCACATCTTTAACCAGAGGATTCACAAGAATCTCATAAAAAGTGTAAAATAATTGGAGAAACTAAGAAAGAGAAAAAAATATTCTGTAGCAAACCATAATATCTGGCAATAACTTGGCATTATAACTTTTGTTCCTCAGCACTCAGAAAGGGGGATAAGCTGACAAAATCTATTAAATGTTACAAGGCTCTTTTAAAAGTGCCTCAGTAATCGTGCAAGTAATTGCACAGAGATACAAATTTACCCTATTTTTGAACTTTTGAGGGGTCTGCTAAAATCCCTGAATATCACTGGACAGTAAAATGTATCTTTGTCCAAGAATTTCAAGACATCAGCATTCTAAATTTCCTCCTTCTTCAGTATTCAAGACTAATATTAGATACAGGTGAGAATTTACAAACTGAAACAGCTAAGTTGTAGTTACTTTAAAACTTAATGCAATCTCCCTGCAAATAATTTCAGATTAAAAATTTCTTTTAAGAATTACATCTATAATTTAGTATGAAGGAAGTACATGGCAATGGTTTTAGGAAGCATATCTAACTAAAAAAAATGATTGTATATTTCTATAATACTAGATGATGAGATATGAAACATAACTTTATAAATTTGTTGGATTATTATAATGACAATCTAATCTGTCAGGACAAAGAGGTTAAAGTGGGTTAAAATCTGATTCTATTTGGCCCTTAACTAAAAAATAACTATAGTAGCATGCTAAACAAACCCCAGACATCTATTTGAAGAAAATTTTTTTTATATATATATATAATCTTTTCTGCTTAAAAGTTTGTACAAGTGTGAAAGTCACTTTTCAACGCAGAAAAAGTGCCAAATCTGAAGTTTCTAAACCATTTCCCTATATTTTGGTAGATTAATTAATTTGAATTAACCACAAGATTAATTAGTTTATATGATGTGTCAATTATACCAATGACATTTAAGATTTAAAATTCAGAAATGCATTGACCTTGAGTGGCATATGTACTCAAAATGTATAATTAAAAAGAATATTAATCATTTAATTTTATAAAATGAACAGCTGTTCTAGTTGATTGGAAACAGCTAAAAGTGTAAAATGTATTTTGTGAATGCAAAATTAAAAGTTAATTTTATTATAGAGTGCAATCTGCCAACTAGAAATAAATTCTTGAGATGTAAGCAATATATTTTTGTATCGCTCTACCCATACACCAGAAAGGTCACATGTATATTTAAATGCCATATTACTATAAAAGTTTAATGATTTCAATTGAAAAGCTATCATATGATTTAGCTATTTAGAGATGAATATGAAACAGCTATGATGGATATGTCCTCTTTTTCCAAAGAACTATTTAAAAGCTTTAGACAGAAATAATGTTTCATTAAATATTTTTAATACATTCTAAACTGTTACTTTTACTTACCTTGTGTCATAAATCCCTAGTTTTCTTTTTTTTTTTTTGGTAGTAATCTCATAGATTAAGATTCTCACTGGCATTTGCTATCATGGGTCATCACTTATATGCGTTTTTCTGCCATTATAGGTATTAAACTAATTTTCATAGAATCATGGAATGGTTTGGGTTGGAGGGGACCTTAAAGACCATATTGTTCCACGCCCCCTGCCATAGGCAGGAACATTTCCCTGCTAGTACCTTTTGCCTGTACCTATTTTTAAGCTCTGCACTTTTATGCTTTAAAAGTGGTTATTATATCATGCAAGGCACAAGGCTACAACGTGGCACTGCTTTTTTCATGTTTTTTTGTTTGGTTTTTTTTTTTGTGTGTGTGTTTTTCTGTTGTTTTGGGTTTTTTTAATTAGGTACCACCACTGCCTTGGCATGGTGCTGACATTGTCTGCGCTATGGTCTTTTGCTTAAAACCTAAATTACTTGCAGGCTTAAATGAGTAGTAAAACTTTCAGCACAATTTGTGTCTTGAGGAATGAGTAAGAACCCAAAATAGTTTGGTGGTACCAGACAACACAGATGCTGGGTAAATTCGGTTTGTCAATCCAGTTGGAGAAAAATCTTTCCATAATGATCCATCTTAGAAGCCACTACATCTACAATTATCAAACTATTTTCTGATAGTTATATCTGCTCTGATAGGAATGGTTCTCTAGTTCTTAGTCAAGCTAAATTTGTGCCAGAAACCACCATTGCTTCAGCTCACCTTAATAGTTCTCGATTTGGCACTTACTTAATGGCAATGAAAGGCCATTACTGTGTGGCAACATCCCAGTCCATAATTCTATCTTGTAAGTGGACCTTTCATACTCCGGGATACTGTTGTTTCCCCTCTATTGTTACCAACAAAAGCACTGTCAATTTTAAGCAGGTCTGATGTGAAAACAGAATTGAAAGACTATTTAGGGAAACAAACCCTCTTTTAAAGTAGTCCTAAATTCTGTAACACTACATTCTTAATGTAACTTAATATCAAAGAAAGGAAGCAGGTTGCCACTCTACGGCATGAAATATTTTAAAAAGCAGAAACATTACCTTATTCCTGATGACATATTTAAATCATATGTCAGTAGTAAACAGGATTGCACTTTTGTCTCAAAGACTTTTTTGAATAAGGACTTCTGGATCAGATCCATTAGTTATTTCTTGTATTGCTGTCACTCATTCTGGAACATTAAAGATACCTTCTACTTAATATCCTTCAACAATATGCTTCTAGAGCCTAAATATTTGGCAAAATAATGCTAACCAATGAAAATAAACATGTTTCTCACAAGGCTTTCTATAACAGGACAGGTTATAGAAGATTCTTCACTAGTAAAGAGGATAGCTGCCTGGTTATTAATTTAATCAGTTGACCCCAAGAATATGGTGTGGGAAATTAATTCAGAATCACAAATATTAAAATATTGTTGAGGAGCTGTACCATGGTAACTGTCCATTAACTTCTCCTTATTTCAGAAGTGAGGGTTCTGGTGGTATTGTCTCATCTCATTATTTCCTGAGAGAATAGATTCCTGGCAGCATTTGACATACATACAAACACATCAGTTTTACACCTCTGTCATGACATTTATCGAGCTGCTGCTTCTCCCGTTTCAGAAGTCCATGGCAAAGCATATCTGTATTGTTATGATTGTGCTGAAGCTTGTTTGACAACTGCCACCAGAGGAACTCATCTGAGGCTAGAATGGTTCTAGATTAGTCCCAGTGAAGTTTTGATGGCAGTTTTTATCTAGTTGTCTCACTTGTCTCACAGAAAATAAAGCTGACTTGGCAAAAATAAGGAGCAAACAACAAGTTCTCTATGTTAAAATGCAAAAGTTAGCAAATGACTAATCAGGTTCCCAGTTTGTTTGTTCTATAAAAATTTCAGTTTAAAAAAAAAAAAAAGAAGAAATGGGGAACTCACTACAGTAAAAAAGGACATTATTTTACAAGAAACTTGCCAAAACGAATGTATGACTAAACTCATACTTACTTGATGCCCACTGAGATATAAGGAACCCAAAAAGCCATCACCAAGTACTTTTAAACACAGTTTTGCACCAGTAACTTCCCCTGTGCAGGGGAGTGACTGCCATTTCCTCACACTGGCAGTATGACAAGCATCTTACTCTAAAATTCTGTGATTTTACAGTAAGTTAGCACACGGAATGCATATTTCGGCTGTGTCATGCCACAGACAACTTGAGGCTGGTCATGGCTAGTTGTCACAGGCCCTGTGGGCTGGCTCTCTCTGAGAAGGGGCATTTATGTCTATATTGCAGCCCGTAGTACTCGACCTGCACATTCACTCCCAGTGTTGGCACCATGGTACCATACGTTTCTCTTTTCTGTCATGGCTTCATGTGTAGAAAACAAAACACTGACAATAACTAAAACCGGCCCATCTCAAACCGCCCCAAACCAACCGGCCAGCACCAGCCCGAAGAAGCCACGGGATTTAAAGGTTGTTTACGATGAGCAGCTCACAGGTCTCCGTGCGCTGACCTCCGCCTCGCTTCACCGCGGCGGTGGAGCCGGACCCGTCCCGCGGCCACCCCAGGGCCCGCCGCCGCCTCAGCGGCAAGTGGCGGGAAGCGCCTCAAACTGCAGATATTCTGTTTTCTACACTTAACTTTTTCATTTTGATGGGGAAAGGTAAAGGAGACATCTGAGGT
>JANHGB010023988.1:0-10811 GCA_026283785.1 Coracopsis vasa | reverse complement strand
TGTTATCAGTGCTGCTCTCAGGCTGAAAGTCAAAAACACAGCACTGCATCAGCTACCAAGGAGAAAAAATGACTGCTACTTCTGAACCCAGGATGGCCAGCTTAGTGGGTCTGGAAGGAGCCAAGTCCATGTTCCCCTGACTGTGAGCATCCCTTCAGCCCCAGCATGGGTGGCAGGGAAGAGGTGAAGAAGCAGAACAGGGACTTCCAGCCAGAGCTACAGGAAGTTAAATTCAGCAAGTTACAAGCACTGCCAATTTCTAAGTGAGGACCGCATACAAAAACACCAGGAAAAACTGCCATAAAACCTTTGTCATGAAATGCCCCTTACTCTGCACTTAAACTTGTACTCCAACCAGTCTGGCTGCCATACAGCCTCAGCAGTGAATTACAGCTTACACAGTATTTTGCTATCAACCAGTCAGTTCCCATGTCCTCCCTGGCTGTACGCCAAGGTCTGTAGCCTGCTCCCTTTCCCTCATTGGCCCAGCCAGCCAACCTAGAGCTGACTGCACTGAATGGAAATGTTGCCCAATGGCAAGGAAAGACTCCCATGCAGCTGAATATATTCTTTGGCAGAAAAATGAGATTAAAAAGCAGGCTAAATTACTATTTGTGTAACTGGAGTATCCTGGTTACAGAGCTTGTAACCGTAACAACCATTTAAACAAAGCTTCAAAGAAAATATTCCCTGATTATTAAAATGTTGATCCTCAATTCTGATTCAGTTTCTTGATCTTCCTCTCGTCTCTGATCTCAGAGCACATCTGCCTCCAAGTATTATAGAAGACATAGGAAAGGAAGAGCTGTTCTCAGAACAGCTGAGTAACCTCAACTAGTACTTGTGTCCTGTGCCAATAGAATGATGCTTCCTAAACACATGAATACAAAAACGATCAGTTTGTCATGTGGGGATTTAGAGGCCTGTGAACATTATACAAGTAATCAGCTAGCAGGGATGTTTCTTAGAACAAGTCCCAAGCAATTAAACTGAGCCTGCTATTAATCACATGCCAAACACAAGGTATTACTTAGATGGGAGCCAAACTCATTTAAAAGCTCAGGCACTGAAGAAAAGTCAGGAGTATTTGGCAATTGGCAATTTAGTTTATTACTTAAGTCTCCTCAATTTTATGGCTGGATTACCTTCTATCTCCAAAGAATCCATTCCACAGTTACGACTGTTGTGTTAGTAAGAGTCATGCAGGCATTACACAAAGGCAGCATTGATTTGTTATTCTGTAACTGGATAACCAGATTTCTGTTTTGAAAAGATCCTGCTGGAGCTTTTTATTTTTTTCAACTGCTTGTTAAATGAGAGTGTAGCCAGGAAAATGGGACACAGCAGCAGTAAGATGGATGTGATCCACACACGTTTTTCTCAACGAGGAAACAAGTGCACTGCATGTTTAACAAAAGGAAGTAGCTTCAGGGTTACATTAGATAATGCAGCCAGATGTAAACACTTGAATATACAGCACCCCAGCAGGCACCTTCCTAAAAGGAAACCTTTCTTTTCATAGGAGGAAGGAGCAAATTTCGTCTTGGAACATGGCTTGAGAGTTATTCCTCAGTGCTGCTATGGCTGAGAGCTATACCAGCTGTAGTTTCTCTGCACATCCCATTGATGTTGGTTGGCCATCACTGAATGAAAAGCTAATGTGCAGGAAACCCAGTGACTAATACACATATTTAATGCCAAAAAACACTAACGTACCAAGTCAATGACAAAGCACAGCAGCAGCAGCTGTTTTGGAAAGCAGGTTTTGTTTTCTATGGCCAGGTTTTACTAGCATCAGAATGAACAGAAGCTGTTTCTCAGAATTCTGTCAGAATAGAAATCAAATACGAATATAGCTGTGTGAAACCTGGACACATATTTTTAGGTGCACGCACCCACACACATATGGCAGCCTGAATAGCTCATTCACTTCCCCTGATACAATCAGGGATGCCTCCAGCAGGAACATGAGCCCAGGCATGCTCCTAACCCAATTTGCCTGTGCCACTCCTACTTAAACTACATACTATATCATGTAACAGCTTGAAAAGCTTTTTTTCAGTAACTTTTTCTTTCCTCCACATTCCCAGAATGCTACTCAGCTTCTTTTAGCAACACAGTAATTACTGCAGCAGATCAAACCTGAAGTTCTGCAGTTTAATGCTCACTACCAAAAGTGGTAACAACTGCAGTAATTAAACTAGGGGAACAGTCTCCATTAGTTCTCATTTAGTTTTCCCACACAGGCTTAAACCATGACCTAAGATCCCTTCAGCAAAATATCGACATGGAATCACTGCATTCACTTGCAATTACTTGATGGCAGCTTATTTATATTTCCACCTCATAAACAGATCTTTGTATTTTAAGGGGCAGCTATCCAGAGTGCTTTTCATAATTAACACAACATACAGTTTTTCAGCTTCAAGATTATTCAAGCCAGCCACAGAATCTGCTTCCAAAATTAAACCTGAACAACTATGGCTGGCTCTTTAGTGTTTCCAATCCCCAAATCACACTTCTTCTCTCTCAAGCTGTGGCCCTCCTTCCCCTGCGGCAGTATTTGCTTTATCTTTTCTAAGTCCAGATTGCCTTGATCATTTACGTCCTTCCTGAACTTCTCTGTGGTAATATGCAAGGGCTGAAAAATCATGCTGTAAGCGTATGGAGCAAGGTTTGCTTAAATGCATGATTAGATGATTAGTCAAACTGCTGACAACCTTATGCAGGAAGCAAGGATTTGAGGCTCCTTCCCTTGCAACAGGGTTTCAGAGATGAAGTTGTAACGTAGAAAACCTTTCGCCTTGTGCTGCCGTATTGTGTTCCCCCCTAGAGAAGCCCTTCTGGTATTTCTCAGGCACAGGAGGGCATATTTCCATTAACAGACTCAACCAAAAGTGAAGGATTCAACACTGTGCTCTACTCATCCCCACGGCCAATGGCCGGTGCAGCACACAGGTATTCCTGAATCAGCTCCTAGAGGACACACTATACTACAGTGGGAGCATTTCTATGTCAACAAAGTGAACAAGACTTCTGTTTTGCAAGGCGACACATCACCTCCCTCTATCCCTTTTAGTACACTATGACATCAAAGCTTCATTTTAATTGACACTGAAAACCTGTCTTCTCTGTGTCCTTTAATACTTAGGGCAACTGGAGTAAGTTTCTCTATAAAAAGCAGGAGTAATAAATAGTCAAGAGAAGAAGGGGGAAAGAAGAACTCACACTGTTAGCTGTCTGGTATTTATTACTTTTTAATACAGAGAAGTCACAACAAAATATTCTCTAACAACACACGCAAATGATATCATAACCAATTATTTTAATTTCATCAACATTCATTTGCTATGTACATATTCTCCCATCTGCAAAAGTGCAAAGAATGTCTCAACAAGAAACCTTTATGGACAAGTATATTTTTGAGGGGTTTTCTCACCAGTGACCTTACAACATGTTTGTCCTCAGTTACCTAGTACAGCAAAATGAAGAGTACATGGGAAAGAAGGAAGAAAAAAAGAAAAAAAAGGAGAAAAAAAAGAAAAGAAACTGGGTTAGATGCCTCCCTTGTAGGAATAGTTCCCATTTTCCCAACTAAATTCATAATGAATACAATGCTCACTATTGGAGATGTTAATGGAAATAGACTATAAGACAGTCTATGGGCTGGATATAGAATACTGTAGTTTTAATGACTCTGCAGTATTAGGCAGAACAATAATTTCAGGCTGCTCACCTTGGTAGACGTCAAATTACACATCAGCATGTGAAAGATGTCCATCATGCTAGTTATGGTTATCAAAATTTAATTTTAAACATCCTACTGATGGATTAATTCATTTTTACACATCCAGAACATGAAGTCTATCTAAATGCAAGCCTCTCCTATGGAAAACAGTTAACTACTGGAAAGAAAAGCATTTGCACATGCAACTCCTATTACTATCTGAAGGAGCATCGTGCACTTAAGAAGAGTAGAACAAACCTCCGAATCCAGAGGACTGTATTCTCTTTTACAAACCATATTTCAGGCACAATTTAACCTGATCACAGGCCAGATTAAAAAAAAACCACACAGCACCAGAAAAATGAAAGGTAATGAAGAATAAACTTTAGCCAAATAAGCTATGCAAGGAGCCGGGGAAATCATTTCCCTTTTGACACATTTAAAAGCTCATGACAACTTCCAGTGCTCATCAAGGCAGAAAGCAAATCAACTGCAGTCTAGTTTAAACTCTGAAGTAGCTATTAGGTCCCAAAAAGGTTACCTTTGCCTTTCCACTTATGCAAAGCCCAGCTGAAACTCTCACGGCCAAAGGGCAGGCCTGACTGCTTCACTGACATCTGATGCATGTCACAGAAAATATTGCATTTTGCAGTAACCGAAGATCAGTTTTCAGTACCAGCAAGAAGCAGGGAAAGCATTCTCTACAATTTACTTTGGAGTGAAAGCTCAGAGGAATCTTTCTGTAGCTCAGCTGGTTTCCATCGAGGATCATTTTTACAGTGCTACAAGTGCTGCTAGCCTCTAGTAGAGAGATGTGTTTTGCAAGAAAACAAGCACTTCCTCCAGTGGTAGGTAAGATTCACTGAACAGCAGAATTAAAAGGAAAAGCTGATGGAGAACCAAATGGTTTTCTTGGATAAATTTGTACGTAAGTCCTTGTCATTGTTAAGACTTTAAGTAAGCTTACCCCTTCCCATTTTCTCAGTCTGCTTTGTTCTTAGCTTTGACTTGAATATCCTGTACAACCTTGCACACAATTGTGTTTTTAAAGCTAGCCAAATTCCCTTTTTCCATGTGTACTCATTCTCGATTGTCACACATACATGTCTGGAGAGGCATCTAAGTACTTAAAAAGCAGAATGATAAATTAAGCTACTCTAAGGAAACCAAATAAACAAGTATTTAGAAAGACTTCAAATCCCACATCTCCCCTACTGTGTGCATTGTACCATGACACCTCCCCTCTCCAAGTGCGTAAAAAGTGGATACACAGCAGCATGCAGCCCATGTGGGAATTAACACCCTAGACTCACAGCATGAGTGACGGACACTCAAGAGCAAACACTACAGTAACAGACATATCCTTTAATTTCTCTCATTACAGGAGCCGTCTTTGCTGTGTGATTTCAGACTGCTCGAACAGTCTACCCATTGTCTATCTGGTCTGGTTCTCATGGTACTGCCAGGCAATGCGACTCCAAACCTGGTTAGCCACCCTAACTCCATCAGGTTGCTCAACACACCATCAAAGCTGAAGGGCTCATTCTTCCTGACGAGTTAATTCAAATTGTAATTTGATTGTTCTCCATAAGGGAAATCTCACTGCACAGCTAACTAGGCTGTGTAACTGTATGAGATAGACAGTCCAGATGAGAATACCATTAACATCTGCTGGCTGGCTTCTAAGGACATTACCACTCAAGCTAGCACTAAGTCATCTGTACTAACATAAGCCCTCTGTGCAGCTTGAGTATTATTCGAAGAGTGGCTAATGCTAGAAGGAGCTAATTCTGCAGTGAAGACAGCCAGGAAATAAAACCGTGAACTTGGCACTTTTATGCAAAAAGAAACATGGATATTCAGTTCTAGTTTTATAAGCACATCAATTTCTTAACTTAGCAGAAAGCATAATTCTCAGACCAGCATATGAAGCACTTGTTTGGCATCTGACTTTTTTGTTTTCTTTCCCAGGGTGGCAGAGTATCAGGGCCATTTTCAGGATCATGATTTCAACAGATACACTCTTTAAAAAGATTCTTATTTGGAAAAAAAACAAAATAAGCTTCAGAAGAAACAAAAAATAATCCCGCCTCATAAACAGAAACAAACCCCACACCTTTCAAGTGGACAAACAGTCCATAAATACACTACGGAGAAAAGCAAAAAAACCCCAACTCCTGTAAATCCCAATTGCCTCGAGAAACCAAGCAAAAGATTGATGACCTAGTTTAAAAATTTTATTTAAGGAAGGAAGAAATGGGAACCAAGAAACAATAACTGCAGATTCTACAACAACTGCAGTCTACAGAGCCAAGCCCTCTGATACAAATTCACTGACTAATGCATAGTCTATTTCATACAGCACAGAGGCGTGTAGGAAGTAAATACGCCAAGTCTGCATAGTCTCCAAGTTTTTAAATCCTGGACTTAATGCCATTTTGGAAGACAAAGGTGCAGAAACTAATTGCTATAAAAAGTGATGCTGTACTTTGTACTCAGTACCTCTCAGCTCTTACATGTCTGACAGCCCAGATCCTGCTTCATGGTCCTCCTTCCACACCAGCCACACCAGTCTGCAGTAGGCAGCAAAGCCCTAGCCCCAGCAGACACATACAAACACATCCCCATTCAGCTCAGCCTGTTCCCCCCCAAAAACGGCTGTGAAGAAACACCTTTAAACAAAGCATTTTAAGATCTCCAGCTTGTTTTGGTATGGACAGATGAACTGGCTGGGCACAATGCCAGCCCCGGTGGTGGAAGCAGCACTATTGCCCTACGGTCCGTCAGTGAAGGCAACACACATCAAACGCACACAGCAGGAAGACACTATGCCAAAAAAATAATTCATTTCAAGATTGCATTTTCTGGCATACATTTACATTCACTTGTCACGATACCTTAGTTTACCCCATCTCAGGAAATCAGAAAGAAAGCCTGCTCAGGCGACTGGCAGCACAGGGCCAGCTCCTGTGCCCATGGGAACTGATGCAAAAGGCTGAAGGAATTCAATAGTAACAGGATGGTTTCTTTCCAGGGATTTCCCATTTCCACCAAGCTGGAGGGACAACAGCCCCTACACAATTACCCACTTTCCAACAGGATATATTTCTCTGTCCTGTATGTCTCCCCACACCCTTTCTATAAACTGTACTACAATTATACAAAAAAATAAACCCAAATCATTTTTAGCTGAACTTTACCCCCCACTCGGGATATATATATTCAAAGGCCATTAAACTGGCTTGCCTCCAACCTTCACAGAGATCTTGTCAGGAGGATTCTGGTTTTAACAACATGTATATATACATATTAATATGTACACAAAGAAGCTGCTCTTTCAGTTAGAAAAGAAATTAAACTTCATCACAGAATGAATCCTATAAAAAGATATGTAATAAAGTTGAAATACCCATAAAATAGCTATTACTAAAGCAAAGCTTTCGTCAATAAGCCTCCAAAACTTTAAATGAAGAAAATGGCTTCACGAAGTGGTAGTCTAGATTTCCACAGTGAGGACACTGCTGGACGTTGCTGTATTCAGAGAAATACTGCATGCCAATCCGTACGTCTATTACTGGCTTCCCACAGTGCTTACAGTTCAGTCGAGCCTGTAAAAACACAAAGAAACAAAAAATCCCTTTTGAAATAACCATACTCACCACTGAAAACAAGGGCATCACACACAGTCCCTGCCCTGCCTTCCCTGGCAGAACAAGGGGTAAGTTAGGAAACCAGCAGTAACGGGATCTGATGGTAAAGACATTCCTCACCAGGACTGGTAACTCGCAAGCATACACAACGCTTTTCACATGAAATACCACCACTGAATTCCGGAGAGTAGGTTACCTCCCACTCTGACTGACAGGAGGTAGAGAATTTCAAAGTTTATTTATGCAAATGATTGGTTTGTGTTGCTTAATCTCTGAGAGAATTTCTCAATCCGCAGCACAAGAAGTGCTGTCTCAGTAAACCATTAATGAAGCCCCGAAGCGAAGAGAGGAATTTTACATTTGTGCCATGCAATTCAACTGTTTAGGCTGACGTTTGAACATGATCTATGAAATACATCAGCGTTTTAATCTTTTGCCTTAACAAATCTATAACTCGATCTACTTTATCAGCACAGCATGGTGTTGTATTTATAACACGTATCAGGTTATACAAACTAAACATCACTTCAAGGACACAAAGTATGCTATAAAATCCAACATTAACTGGGTGGATATGAGAAATAATTAAAGGTCAAGGGTGAGGACAGACAGAGCTATTAATGTTCAGCAGTAACAAAAAAAGTAAGTCTTCAGAAGAAACCTAGCTGAGAAACCTAGCCCAGCTGATGTAAAGAAAGCAACAGGCGGCATGAAAGCTCAGCAGGCCATTTGAAATACGCATGAGAAGCAGAAGGGATTTGAGACTGTAAAGGAGTTTAAGAGTAAAGGTAGCAAATGATCAGTGGGGGCCTGAGCTGCTCCATAGCTTAAACTCACTTAAAGCCCAATACACTAATGAAAGCTTCAGCTCTTCACTGTAAAGAACAAAAAAACCATTTTCTATGGCAATCTTGATTTAAGGAATTTTCCTGGGAGGAGAAGAAGAAATTATTAAAGTACTATTACTGTTGAGACAAGACTCAAAAAGAAACAAACCACCAGCTCCACATCCATCTGCTTTGCTTGAAAAGCAGAAATTTCAAGAAATACAGTCTAGTACGGTACGGATTTGTAGGAATTTTTTTCAGTAAAATGTTGTTTTCCCTCTTGCTACTATCCAGCACATCAACAAGGTGCTAGTAATCTGACAGTGGCTGCAATTCATTATCCTACCTGCCCTTTTGTAATGTGTGATTAAATACTTTGAAATAAGGTATGCAATTATTCAAAATAAAATTAGCAGGGCAATAAATCATATACCATATTTAAATGTCATTCGTCTGTATGCACGGAATCATCTGTAGCAATCATGGTGAAACAATAATGCACGTTATCTGGCAATCACAGTCACTGCAGCTAATGATTTCATAGTCAGTTCTATTACTTACCATGTACCGTCACACTATCCATTAATCATATAATTAAGGCTCTTGTATAATGAGACCTTAATTCTTGTCTTGTACATTCAACAGGAGCAATTCACATTTAAATTTGCTGGCTTTTACAGAGCTAGCATATCGGCATCAGTGGGTTATCTTTAGAAATGCCTATTTTTTAAAAAAGGTTACGGTCTCAAGAGGCACTAAATTTGGAGGCAATATCTCTGTCTTTAGTTATAATCGTTGTCAATGTCATTTCAACCAGTAGCAGCAATACCACTTGTCTTTGGAGCAACACATTTTGTTAAGTATGTTAAATGTAAAGTAAAATGGCATTTCACATACTGACAAAATGGTATTTTAGATTGCTCTGAAGCACACACATTACCATGAAGTGATCACACTTTGAATGAGTGCAACTTTGCAAGGCTCTTGTCCTAAGTCAATAACAACATCAAAAGCAACAGCCCTCTCCTGAGCATCTCAGCGGACCACTGAGCTATTCCCAGACAAATGCTTTTTCCATGGCTGTCTACCCCTACTTGCACAACAGATTGCTCTGCCCATCACATGAACAATTTTCTTGGATGCTGATGATCCTGCTCCCTCAGGCACATGGTTACTCTGCGGTAATCCCAGGCTTTGGATCTTTCTTACCCAAGGTATAGACTCACTGAGCATTTAATGAAAAATAAGGTGCTGCAGGCTGTGCCAGAGTACCATCACCAGGGTCAATCACAGCAAAGATTAAGCAGAGCTGGGTAATCTCTAAGCACAATAACACTTTAGACTTTTCCATTCCATTGTCTTTTTTTGCTACAATTATGGTAAAACACAATTCAACCAACTAAAAGAAACCTGCATGCATGAAACATCTGCTGGAAATGTGCAACTGTTATTAAAATTGTTACTACTGGAATTATACCAGATGCTGAACATACTTGCTAGTGACAGTCCTAAGCATCAGATTTAATTGTTAATACATTTAAAGGGGCTTTATTTAAAAACGCAACTACTGATGACTGCATTGGCCTTTGTCTAGCTATAGGCCACTGGGCCTCATAAGTCAAGACAAAGGCACAGGGACTTAGTCAGCTCTCTGGTATTGCACTCACAGGTACAGGCTGGAAAAGAAGGATGGAAGAACAGGATGGAAAAGAAGGATGGAAGAAGAGAAAGGAAAAGAGATACATAAACCTTGGTTTTACTTATCATCAGTTGGAATTTCACCTTATGAGTCTTATTTACATATGGTACTAACCTGACAACAGGGAGATGCTGCCAGAATATCGTAGGTATACATAGTTCCCAGCTGATGCCAGCTTCCATCCCATCGGGACTTGCACTTAATGCAGATAATTTTGTGAACCCCTTCTAAGCAGTCTACGCAAACAGCATAAAGGTGCATAAGCCTTCCTGTGGACAGGAAAGACACTTCTTAAGGAGACCAGAACAGAAGATTAAAACAGACCATTTCCTGCAATGTGTTATCTGCCCAATAGTGATACAAATCCTACCTTACTAATTTATTTTTTTTTAAGGATAAATGAGAAAGTAAAAAATGTTTCTCTATGGGAAATACATAGGGCTTGACTGAAGCTATTTTCCATGTATGTAAAACTCAGGAATTAGTCATCACCCTGACCACCCTCCCTTCCCCCATTTGCTGATACAGCTTAGCAGTATATTTTATAAAAGAAGTTGCTGAAACTCCATGTACAGATGCCAGGTTAAGCTACATGATCAGCTGCAGTGTTTCCAAAATCAGGATTGTGCCTAGCTTCATCTCCACCTGACAGAAAAAGTGGAGAAGTGTTGAAGCTTATTAGCAAGCTGGGTACAGATTCATTTAACAACTTGCCAACATCTTCCAGCAAAGATGGAATTAAGGACCTGATATTCCTCCTGGAAAAAAGCAACAGCAAGAAGAGCAATTTTCTTTCATGTCCTTTTTTTCTGACCATTAAGTATATTTAAAAACATTGTATGTATTTCACATACACAGACTTTAACATGCCATTCAGAACTACGAATCTATTGAGCCCTATCATGACC